>ML103420.1:0-275269 GCA_003697995.1 Taxidea taxus jeffersonii
AAAAAAAAAAAAAACCCTCTTGGATATCACTTTATTTACCATTTATTTTCATAAAGAGGGGTAATAAAAACCATAGTTAGAGAGTTTATAGTTTTGTTAGGGAAAAAGGAAAAAGACAGGACAGGCAGCTGAGAGCAGTGATAATAACATGGAATTCTGGAACTAAACTGCCTTGTTTTGACTTCTGACAGCATTAGTTATTAACTGTGTGACCCTGGGCAAGTTACCTTGCTCCTCTGTGCCTCCTCTTCCTTATCTGTAAAATGGGGATAATACTAGTAATCCTTTAGAGAGTGGCTGGAAGATAGTAGATGTAAAGGACATAAAACAAGTACATGGGTCCCAGAAACTCAACAGATGTGATTCATGCCATTGCCTGTGGCCACCATACAGAAAAAGAGCCCTGGAGGCGACAGAATCTGATCCTGACCATTTCTCGGACAAGTTTCATGACTTCTCTAAGCCCCAGCTTTCTTACCTTTAAAATGGGACTAATATGCAACTTGTGACGTTGTTGAAAAAATTAAATAGGAAAAATATTTGTAAAACCACAGCACAATGTCTAGTAAATAATATATACTCAATCCAAACTATGTCAAAGAAAGAAAAGAGAGCACATAAGACAAACAAAGAGACAAATTACAGTAAAGACCAGTCCTTATGGATTGCTAGATCCAAGTACAATTTAAAGGATGGTAAGTCTGTGTGGAACAATATAGGTGAAAAAGAGGGTCCCTTAAATTTTCCACTGTGGTCCCCATGAAGCATGCCTTCTCCGATTAAGAGGACGGTGATATTTTACACACACGCACTTGGACATACAACCTCTGTCTGTACTCTTAGACATTTGAATGTTTTGGAGACTGATGATCTAAATGGACACTTGACCCTTTTCAATTTGATTCTCTACAGAAATAATATAAATGTTTGTGCAACTTTAAACTGGAGCTTCCTATAGAATGTCTCAGGCTTTCCTCGCCTTACCGTCTCACTTGCCTAAGACTCAAAAGAAGGTCATTTCAGATAGCCCAAGTATTTAAAAAGCATAGAAAAAAAATTGCCTTCCTCAACTAATATAGTTAAAATAACGGTAAAAGAGAGGAAAAAGAAAAGTCTGAATTTATTTGGGGGAACTTATTTTATGAACAGGAAATTGACTTCCCCTTTTCTCAGCTACTAGAGTGTAATAAAAATAGCAAATGTCATTACTTTCTTTCATTAAAATAAAAGGAAGCTTAGAACTACTAAAGATGAAAAGGAATCAATGGCACTTAAAGTGAAAGACGTACATATGAATTAAAAATAAAACCTACGTTATAGACCCTTTACATTGAGATAATTTGGAGTTAAACTATGTTTAACTTGAAATAATGTTCAAATTGAACATTGGGCATAAATGAAAATAATGGTCAAATATAGTTTTCTCTCCAAGCCAATTATTGCATTTAAATTAATTTCTTTTGTTACTAAACTACCAACACACTGAACCAAGCATTCTGTCACAGTGATCCTGTAGAAACTAAGAGCAATGGACTCCAGAGCATATTCTATACATCTTTAAGTTGAATGGGCATTTTAAACAACTCATGGTGAGCGTTAAAGAGAAACTAATATTTTAAGATACACACATAAAATAAGTCATACTTGTTTATGAAAAAATGAAGCACTTACAATATCTTCTATAATCTCTTTGATAGCTGCCACAGCTAAAATAAATAAGAGAGGAACCAGGGTTGTGTAGCGACCTGTTGGGGATACATCAGGTATTTGCTATTTGGGGGGGAAAAAAAAAAGAAATCCAGTGAGAACTAGTAAGTTAATAATATGTATAAAAACAACCAAGTCTTAGTGCCTCTTAAACTATGCTTCCGTGCTTTTACTATTGAGCCCACTAACACAGTGTGAGGAAGTTTGTGGAAGAGCACGGGAGCTCGCTTCAGGACAAGCTGTCCAGTGCACGACTAACACCTACAGAGGGGAGTTAGGTAAATACCATATAATCATTAAAAATGATATTCTAAAAACACACTGAATCACATGGGAAAATATCTACACATTATCACATGGTTAAAGCAGAATACAAAACATATGTATTCTCTGATCTTCTTTTCGTAAGCTAAATCAGTAAACAATATGTGGGGGGAGGGGAGAGACCAGGAAGATAGACACTGCGAGGTTAAGAGTAGTTGTCTCTGAGTGGTGGAAAAATAATTGCTTTAATTTTTTTTCTTTAGGCCTCTTTATCGTGTTTTCTAATTATTTTTACAATGAATGTGTGTTTTTTAATAAAATGAAACTTTTTTTTCCTGATTACTACTAACTCAAATACAAAAAGAAACAAGTTTTAAAATGGAAATTCTTATACCTTAAGGTTCAGAACTGTTACTTAAAATAAATTCATGTTTAATTAATATTTTAATTAACATTTAATAAAATCAATAAATTAATATTAATATGGGAGGAAAAGTTCTATCTCCCCTTACCATCAAATTTCATTCCTTTCATATCAAATTTACCAAATGTTTAAAAAATAAGCTGATAAAAGTGAATCAAATGTTAGTGGAATTCTGACATTGCTTACAACAGGATCTGGAAATGTCCACCCAAACCAGCTTGTCTCTCTGTGTTTAGATAAGCTTTGGAAGATTGGTCACCGGCTTAACAAAAACATTTATTAATATCTGAACATTTGACTTTGAGCTAAAGTTTTATAACATGACTTTACCTGAAGCAGTGCAATAAAGAGAAAAAATGAGTTAGCAGCTCTTCTGAACTGAGAGTAGAGAAATCTTGGAAGGAATGTGATTATGTTGTATTTTGCAGTGCTAGAAAACAAAATGAAAAGTAGCATAAAACTTAATTACTCCATAATTAGCAACCACATTTACAAAATTCTATCATCATATAAAATATTAGATGAACATTTGCCCTTTGTTTCAAATTGGGAGAATATTGCAAATGGTCATTAACCTAAATGAAAATGAGTGAAAGGAACTGTCAAATTAAATAGTAAGAGTTTAATTTTCTGCACAGTATCTTCTGTTCTCTTTGGCCAGCCATCCTTTTTTAACATACTTAGAATAGCTTACAAAGAAGAGCAACTTTAGTTAGGACAGTATATAATACACAAACTTAAAAAATCTTACAAAAAATTGAATTTGAGTAAGTCTAGGAACTTTAAACAGAGATGCCTTCACTGGATAATTTCAGAAAAATGAGAAGTTTTCTAGGGTTCTGTTCAAACTTCCTTCAAGGTCCCTCTAGGAACTAGGGTAGGACTCTACACCAAACATACCAGCCATGTCCATAATCAATAAGAGATCATCATTTAGGTCTTGAAAATATCCAGTCTTTTTCTTGTTATTTAAATAGAAGATTACATAAGTTAATAATTGTGAAGCTGGATGATGGGTACAAGGGGATTCGTTGTGTTATTTCCACAAAAAGCTTTAAAAATTAAAAAAAAAAAAAAAAGGAGATTATAGGAACGTATACCACTTTCCCCAAACTGAGAAAGTTACTCTACAATGTGAAGTTGTAAATATTAATTTTAAATGGTCATTTCTCAAATCCAGGAATTTTGCTTCTGGAGAAGCACTGAACTAGCATAAGGGGTAAGAGGTGTTCATGTTCACTCTAGTCCAGAGGCCACTTAGTGAACAGTGCTTACAACAGTGATACTTTTGGTACTATTGTTGGAAGGAAAATGTAACACTCTGCAAAGACCTCTTCTAAAATGTTAAAACTTGTTGGCCAAAAACAATAACTCATCACTCTATTAACAGGTTCAAGACAAAGGTATTTATCTATAAGCAGCTTTCACTATTCAGACGCTACATAGAGAATTGCTAGAGTATGGCTGTTTATCCTTTCTGCTCCTTCCAGCTTCCAGATTCTTACTCATATCTCCATATTGGCTAGAAGATGGAAAAAACAGCCTGGTCACACCACCTTCAAGAAACTCACAAACAGTAACTGATTTAAGTGAATGCTCTCTGTAAGCATTTTTGTTTTGGCCAGAGAGAGGAGATGGCCTATTGAGTTCCACTGTGACAGCTGGTCCCACAGAGATCTTTGGTAGTTCCTACCTGACATGATTATTGCAGAATTTTGCCAGCTGGGGTTGGTTGATGAATATGGTCCGTACTTCCTCCTGGTCAGCCAGTGAAGTCTTCTCCGAGACATCATCAGTCTTCTCATAACCTTAAAGAGAGACAGTTTTCTTTCTTTTTTTTTTTTTTTTAAAGATTTTATTTATTTATTTGACAGACAGAGAGCACAAGTAGGCAGAGAGGCAGGCAGAGAGAGAGGAGGAAGCAGGCTCCCTGCTGAGCAGAGAGCCCAATGTGGGGCTCGATCCCAGGACCCTGGGATCATGACCTGAGCTGAAGGCAGAGGCTTTAACCCACTGAGCCACCCAGGTGCCCCGAGAGACAGTTTTCTTAGTAAGAAATGTTTCATGTTATTATCGAGACAAAAACATACATCATAACTACTTGAGAGTCTAAAATATGTAAAAGCTACATGCTTCACCGATTGATGTGCTCGTTTCTTTTATAATAAAAAGAGGAAAATCCCCACATCTCCCATTTCTACTAAATTTGAAAGGCAGCATTTAATAGCCATGTAAAAACTGCCCATTCAAAAACAGTAACATCACTTTGCAATTTTTACTCATCATTCCTCCATAAATGTTCAACTTATTTCCTTCCGTTATGCGAGAATACATCTGAAAGTGACAAAAAATTTTAAACTAGTTTCCATTACAGTTTTAGACAAGACTAGTAAGAGAAGGGTAATTTAAAATATATTTTTTTAAAACTTAAACATACACATTTAATACCCTTCTGGTGTTTCTTTCTTTTTTCTTTTTTCCCCTTTTTGGTGAAGACAGAATAAAAGACAAACATTAAGGTTTAAACAGGCAACCACCATGCTATGGTATGATCACAGCTCACTGTGATCACCTTACTCTTTCCATTAATGACAATTTATGCTCACAGTGAGTTTTAAATTTCTTGAGACCATTTCAAGTCACCTCAGTATCATTTTAACAATGCAATAGATTCTGGCAATTTCAATGTGGTAACATCTTGTCACCATATTGAGAACACTTTTTTAAAAACACAAGTTCCAGAAGAACAGGGAAAAAAAATGTAAACTGCTTATTTTTACTGTCTAGTGAGAATTAAATCAGACTAGATTAGTTTTTACCCCTTTCCTAGAAAGGGCCACCAACAGTATTCCGTATTAGATACCGATTTTTCTTCTCTTCTTTATCTAGCCATGCCAACTCCTCCCATAAAACCTGCTGACTTATTGAACATTTCATCTGAAGTGTTCTACAATGCTGTCAGTGAGCTTTCTCTGTATTGCCACAGCCCTCTGCACTTGCCCTTCTCCCCAGCAAAACACTTATCGAAGGACTTATTACTGACTACCTGCTTATGAGTCTGTCTCTCCCTACCAGAATGGGAATTCCCTGAGGCCATAGATGCTGTGTTACTCATCTTCCTAACACCAGTACCAACAAACAGCAGGTACTCAATAAATGTTTGCTGAATAGCAAATGACAAAGGAATGGTTATTTGGCCATTTTGGTTTTTTTTTTCCTCTGAGGGCAAGCAAATTTGCTCCATCCATTGATAAGGACACTAATGACAGCCAAGTGCTGGTAACAAACTGTACAAGGAAAGCTTCTCTGCAGGGTTTTGTTGCTATATGAAACCAGAAAATCATTCAGGCTTTCTACAAAGGTGGGGAACATGAGTATGGGGATCAGTGTTGTGTGTGCAGGGGAATTCACAGGGGGCAACAAAGGGCAAGGTAAAGACAGGTGAGATGTGCTGAAAAGCACACAGGCCAGATCTTGGGAGACCGCTCACACTTGTGCAGAAGTCTGGAATACATCCTCTGGTTGGCAGTAAGCCAGCCACTGAGAGCTTTCCAAGTGGAGGGACGGAGAGTGAGAATGGTCACCCTGGAGGCCATGTGGCTCCAAATTAAGTACTGTCCTATCCATTTTACAGTTTTAGGCACATTAGCAGCTTTGCCTGTGGTCACATGGTGAATTATTCTCTCTCACTACATCATGTTTTAGATAGAAACTTTCCCCCTAGTTTTATAGAATCAAAAAAAATTTTTTAAAGATTTATTTATTTATTTGGCAGATAGAGATCACAAGTAGGCAGAAAGGCAGGCAAGGGGTACGGGGGGGGGGGAGCAGGCTCCCTGCTGAGCAGAGAGCATGATGTGGGGCTCGATCCCAGGACCCTGAGATCATGACCTGAGCTGAAGGCAGAGGCTTAATCCATTGAGCCACCCAGGTGCCCCTAGAATTAAAATTTTTTATATAGAGTGCTATAGACTGGATATTTGTGTCTTCCCAAAAGCCATAGGTAAACATGTAATCCCCAAATTGGTGGTATGAGGAGGTGGGGCATTTGGAAGGTGATCAGGTCATGAAGGTGGAGCCCTCATAAATAAGACTAGTGTCCTTACTAAAGGGATCTAGAGAGAACGCTTATCCCTTTCACCATGTGAGGACATGGCTGGAAGATGGTCAGTAACCAGGAAGTGAGCCCTCACCAGACAGTGAATCTGCTGGTGCCTTGATCTTGGACTTCCCAGGCTCCAGAACTGTGAGTACTACAACCCTGTTGTCCAAACACCACCCAGTCTATGGTATTGTCACAGCAGCCTGAATGGACTAAGATATGGAACATGGAATAACAGGATACACCATTTAAAATTTTCTTAAAAATATTTTATGAGATTTTCCTTACTGACAGCACAAAAATCATAATGTCCTGTTTCTGGCACCTCAACCCGACAGAAATCCTCAAGAAAAACCAGTTCTCAACTCTATTCTGAGGCCCGCAGATTGCATTTACTTTATGTGGCTGGACTTTTGAGGGCCTGGCCTTTGGATGTTCTTAGCTGAAGAGTTAGGTGTTGCTCCATATCCATTTATATTGGGGCCTCAAAAGCTACCAAGGTGGCACTGGACATCACTTCTCCCCCTTGCACATTACTTCTTTTCAAGAATATCTATGAAGCAAAGGAATCTCCTGGGACAAAGGGAATGGAATCAACCCTTCAATGGGAGAGTAATTAAAACAATCCCAATGGACTAGGAGCGTCCTAACCAAGGTCTGAACATAAGGTCTAAAGAAAAAAATCACCAAAGTTGGGGGGAAGTCTACGGTGACCTGTTCTCATCCAGTAGGGGGAATGGATGGTTCTAAGCACAGGATGTTATGGATGCCACAGGCCTTCTTCCTTCAGGCATTACAGAAGAAAAGCCTTGGAGAGATGGTACACGTGAAGCTGAGGACCTGAAGCAGAACCCTTGGGACCCGGGCAGCGGGATACCCTGAGCAGGAATGACACTGGAGGAGGGAGGGAAATTGGCACTGGAAGTAGGGAGCCAGGTGCTCAGACAGTGGGAGGTGGCAGTCACCTCTGCCCTGCTTCCCTCAGGCCTCTAGGGAGCTCAGCTCCTCCATCAGCAGTAACAAAGAGACCCTGCAGGCACCTGAGGCCCACTCCCAGGACATCAAAGGCTGGACGTTGCAGGTACCGCCTTGCGTATGCCCCTGAATCACTTTTATTCCCAGCGGTAGGGAGCGGGCTCAGAGTGAGCAGGCATAGCAACCTGAGAAGTAGCTGAGGGAAGCACCTAATCTCACAGATCCTCAGGAATAATCCGTGAAGGTATCTGGGGAAAAGACTACCACTCTTACTAATTTGGAATGGGAAAGTTTGTTAACTATTCTGATGAGAACCTTCAGTGAATTCCTATCTTCTGTTGTAGAAATAGGCTGGTTAGTTCTGGACATATGGGTAACACATCAATCTAAACTCCCTCAACATCTGATGAATTAACCCACTGGGAGATGACAAGTCTAACAGCATTGGGCTAGCACAGCCTGATGGACCCAATTCCCCAACATGGGTAAATGTATCTGTAGAACAGAAATCTTCAGTCTGTTGGGATACCTTGGCAATGGGGCCAGATACCACAAATCTGTTTGACACAGTTCTCTTTCCTTCCACAAAGCTGAGAAGAGTGCTACCAATGTTTAACTCCCAGATTCATCCTTTTCTGACCATATTCATCTCCAGATTGAAACCGACATTTAACCGGCCAGTGGGATTTGACCATGAAACCCTGAAGGCCTAGGAACAGATTGGCCTCTCTTACAGGTGGCTCTGCTCCTCCCATGAGTTGAGCTTACAAAGAAATAAGGAAGGGAGCCCATTTCCCTCATTTTCAAGTTCTTGGCCATTTCAATATGGCCCCAAGTACAGATATACAAAGTGATGTTAGTGATACCAGATCCACACTTCTTCATTTTGAATTCTCCAGAAAAATCACTCAAGCATTCAGCCCGATGTCCTCACTGCTCACTCAGGCATTTGACATCCACTAATGGCATCATTACTCTTCTTAAACTAAAAGTTCTACAAGAGTGAAGAACCTGGAAGATATAGTCACACACCCAGCACCGTAGGGAACAGAAATGAAGCAGAGCAGGTCTCAATAATGCCTTCTGAACCACCTTAGCTTCTTTCAGTGTCACACTCTCCAATGTCAGTAATGTCTTAAAACCAGCCAGAAGCAAACCAGTCTCCTAAAATAAACTATTGTGCACTAGCTTTTATAAATGAACAAGGAGGAGACTTTTCCTTATTTATGCAAAATAGAATAGACCATGATTCAGTAAGCAGAATTCCAGGTACTGTGAAGATTCTGTATTTAGTGTTTATAACATCCTGCTTGATTATCATTTCCCAGCAGAAAAGCATTTTTGTTTTCTAAAGCACTGCTGTTAACTATTTCAATTAATGGTAAAGTAACTCAGTATTTAAATGATAAAATTACTTAGAAGACACAGCAAACCAGGGATTTTTCCCAGGCCAAATTCCACATTCTTAGTTATAAACCGATCAAATGCTATTTCCAGGTTTCTGAAGGACCAAGATTTTCAATACAAGGAAACAAAGAGTGACATATCACTTTCAGCTCCTGAATGTGCTACAAGAAGGTATTACACTGTATTATTAAAGAGGGACAGGAAAGCAACATCCTCCTGGTGGCCATAGTATTCCTTCTTAAGGAAACAGAAGATGCTGATGGGTCCACATTCTGTTCATAGTCCTGAAGTGAACAACTGTTCCTCTTCTCCTAACAGTGTTTCATCATTAAACTCACTTGAAGGTTGTGAGCCAAACTCTGGCTCTTCCACTGAGTACTTCCATGACCCTGTGAAAACCAGTTCATGCCTGGGGGTTGTTTCTCTTCCTTTGTAAAATGAAGAAGGTAAGCTAATCCTCCGAAGTTCTTTCTCAGTTCCCAAATTCCGAGAAATTAGTATTTGCTGCACACCAGGAAGAAAAAGGCCACTACATTCTTTGGTCAGAAGAACAAGATAATTTGCAAAACAAAATAATTATCTTCCTGCTTGAACAAGATGTTTCTCAGCACCAGCTGCATTACCTAATCTGCAGCAGAACCCAGTTACACAGTCAAACGGTGCTCCATGTTTGAGAAGATAAGTGTGACGTATCTGTCGCCAGCAACTCCCTGGCACCCACCTACCGACCAGCGACGACTGGGTTAATGAGTATGCTGACATACAGTCTTGCTCCCACTGCCCAGATTCATGATCACATGCTTATATGCATACATTATAATGCAACCAAGAAGAAAAATGCTCACCAATTATTTAAATGAAGGGCTCTGAGTCCTTTCAGTACAATTATACCAGAAGTATCATCTTTGAAATGTTCTATTTCTTATCACAAATATCATGACCTAATCTGTCAGATTGTTCCTTCACTCATTCAACGTATTTCCACATAAATGCCTCCTATGTCCCAGGAAGTTTTTAAAAAGCTTCAGGAACAGCAGAAAGTAACACGAGGTCCCTTCTCTCAGCAACTTAGTCTCTAGAGGAGAGCAAGATAATTACAGATCATGGTAAGTGTGAAGAAAATAAAACAAGTGATTGATAGAATAACAGAACTTCTTCCCTTGTTTTCCCCATCTCAAGTATTTTGAAGGGGAGATTTACTTTATAATATCTAGCTGGAGGACAGGCTGACAGGAATTATATGGGTGACAAGTATTGTGCTTACATTGTTCACATAATGTCATTTGATCCCTTCAGTAACTATTTTATGCATGAGGACGCTGAGCTCAGAATATAAGATAATTTGCACAATGTTATGGATATCCAGATCTGACCATAAAGCCTATTCCTTTTCCCCACAGTCTGCCTTCCTTCTCATAGTAATACAAATAATAGCTAGAATTTTTATATGTGCATGGGGAGCAAGGTTCTGTCCTGCGTACTTTACGCACAAGCATTATTGCATTTAATCCCCACAAAAACCCGTGAAACAAGGTAGGCAGCTAGAGGAAAGTAATTTGCCTAAGGCAGCCACAAGTTCACAGCTGGTGGCCCTGAACCGTATCTCTCACTCGGTAGTCTGTGCTCCCAGTTACAATTCTGTAACGCCTTCCTCGAGTGTACGGGTGTCTTCAGTATCCTTGGGTATGTTATAAAAAGAAAAAGATACATGATTTTTAAGGACAGGATTGGTTGACTGTAAAGAGGATTCTATTAAGTCACTAATCATTTGTTGCATTTAAAATCCTAAATTTCTCCAGCTAGATATTATAAAGTAAATCTCCCCTTCAAAATACTTGAGATGGGGAAAACAAGTCTTAAAGACACTCATGCAGGTATTAATATTTTTTTAAATTTTGGGATAATATTTAATTAAGGTCGTGACCAGTAACTACATCTAGACAGTAAAGTAATGGACTTTACCTTACAATTTTATAAATTAATATAAAATCAGTAAATGTTTTCCCCCAAATTGTCATCTGTGTGGGGGGTTGTGCAACAGAAAAGCTGGGGTGGGTAGGTAGGAGAGAGAAGAGAACAAAATACAAAGTCATTCTGTTGCCTGGTAATATGGTTATGGAACCATTGAGTTTTTGCAGACTCAACTTTATTGCAATTATCAGTAAGGCTAAAGCTGGAATCAGAGTGTCTATTATATTATCTCCTAACATATTCAGGAGAGTCCAATTGTATATCCTTTTGCTCAGAGACCTCCAATATTACACATTAAAGAGGTCATAGTAATTGTTTGTGGTTTTTGACATAGAATGAGGTCATCAGACAGTCATGCCTGCAACAGTCATGGAATCTAATAAAAGATTAACTGGAAAACTAGCCAGAGACTTTAGAGGCACAAACTACAGAATTTAGGTGTGAGCAAAGTTAGGGCTACTTATTAGGAAATCATGAGTATTACCAAAATTTTAATAGGTTTTGATTTTTTTTTTTTAAGATTTTTAAAATTTATTTATTTGACAGAGATCACAAGCAGGCAGAGAGGCGGGCAGAGAGAGGAGGAAGCAGGCTTCCTGCCCAGCAGAGAGCCTGATGCGGGGCTAGATCCCAGGACCCTGGGATCATGACCTGAGCCGAAGGCAGAGGCTTTAACCCACTGAGCCACCCAGGCGCCCCAATAGGTTTTGATTTTGCTTTCTTTTTTTAAATTATTTTTTAAAGATTTTTTAAAAAGATTTTTATTTATTTATTTGACAGACAGAGATCACAGAGAAGCAGGCAGAGAGAGGAGGAAGCAGGTTCCCTGCTGAGCAGAGAGCCGGAGATGTGGGGCTCGATCCCAGGACCCTGGAATCATGACCTGAGCCGAAGGCAGAGGCTTTAACCCACTGAGCCACCCAGGTGCCCTTGATTTTGTTTTCTGGAAAAAAAAAAAATTGCTATATATATATACACTATATATATATACACTTATATATATAGCAATTAGAAGTCCTCATGTAATAGGTTTTTTTTTGTTTTTGTTTTCAGTTTTTTTGGCTCAAGTTTCTGGAACAAAGCAATCTTCAGCTCAATATAATTTATAGTTTGTATTTATTTTGTTTTTAATGGTATCTTACTACATCAATTGTTTAATTAGAAATATAAAAGCAGTTACTAGAGCTACAAAAGAGATTTGAAATCCCATATCCTGCATTGTTGGAACAAAATAGTGATTTCAAATGTGCAATTGTGAGCTTGATAGCAGCTGCTCAGAGAGGGTACAAAGGGAAGAAACCACCTCGTGGGAAAACAATGAACTGGGTGATTTAAAAGTTAAGACTCACACTACATTTTCAAAGATGGCACTGAAGAAACCAAACACCTTTAGAAGTATGGAAATTAAATAGAAACTATTCAGCAATCTATCTCGAATTTCTAGCCCATGACTACAATAGCCAGAAGGGAAATGAAATTTTCAATTGCATCAATATACCTTCCTAGACTGTGTTGATTTGGGCTTAGTACAGTGGACATCTGCTGCTCATTTCAGCTCAGCATCTGCTTCTCCTGAAAAATCGTTTGGTTTTCTTTGGAGAACTCCCCTTCCCCAATTGTACGCAGTCTTTAGGGACTAGTACATCAAGATACTAGTCCCTTTTTAACTTAAAGGTGGGCACATGGTCCATGTGTAAACTAATCACAATTTGCAGTCTTGACATATGAAAAGGTTGAGCACAGGTAAGACACCTGAACTAAGCATTTATTAGTCAAGCTGCCTTGGATCATCCTTGACCTTCCTGTAAAACTTCTCATTTGATTCTGGGAACTACTCTACCTACTTAAAGAATATGCTCAGCTTCCATATTATGGAATTTCAGTCCTTTGCTTGAAGTTCTTTCCCAATGCCCTCTAATAGGATACTGACACCATGTAGGATACTGACACCATGCTGGGTCCAGGCCACCAGTCACTAGCTGACTTTCCTGCTCTGCATGGAATGATGACCTGGATCCATAAAGCAACTACCTTGCCCACAAAATCACCAGGCTGCCTAGAACCTTCCCCAACCGGCCCTACTTGCTAGA
The DNA here is from genome assembly GCA_003697995.1 of Taxidea taxus jeffersonii. Classification (NCBI taxonomy): domain Eukaryota; kingdom Metazoa; phylum Chordata; class Mammalia; order Carnivora; family Mustelidae; genus Taxidea; species Taxidea taxus. The sequence goes on from ML103420.1 coordinate 12,941, forward strand.
TCAGACAGATCTCCTCTGATGTTAACAGCTGTCCTATCCAAGCCCTGAGTACAGCATGTTCTGGAATAACTATGGGTTGTCACTCCAAGAAATTTACACAACAGCCAAAATCTTTCTACATCCCTAGCTTCCTCTCTTTTACCTTCTTCATGCAAATGTTGAGGGTAGCTCAAACCCTCAAGCCCAACAGAGTTATAACAAAAGTGTGTTAACAAAGGACATCCATTTACCCCAGGGAGGTAAAACATGGTGATGTGTTTCAAAATATTGGTTGTTTTCATCTTACAGAAAGGTTCAATTCTTTTTAAAAATAATTCTTCTCAAAATGATGACAGTAAGGAAACTACTTCTCATGATCAGAGAGCCAGTGAGCACTCCAACCAGGACAATGCATGGAAACTGACTGAAGTCCAGCCTGGCTCCAAAGCTCTAACACTGATGGATGCATTCATTCATGTAACAATAAAGCTTGGCCTGACTACTATTTCTCCTCTACCTGCCCTAGTCCACCTCGGTAGTTCTTCTAACCATAAATCTCTCCTATGCTCATGGCCTTGTCAGATGCTACTTCGATGTTAAAGCACCCTCCCCCATTCCTCCTCGAAGTGTCACCTACGAAATTGTTAATAGATTGTGGTCTTTTGACCATTCCAGTATTAATCTTTTGACCTGTATACTTATACATAGTAACGGAGAGTAAGGACAGATATTAGCGATATATCTAACTTATGAGACAGGGCACGCATAAGGGCACATGTAAGCAACTGTCAGGTATTTTACTCTAATATGGGGAAGTAACAAAGAACACTCCAGGAAAGTCTTTTGCATGTAATAAATGTTCACTAAATTTTCTATTTTAGTGTCAGGCATCCAAAAATTCCCAGAAGTTCTGTGCCTATCCTGATACCTCCTAGAAGTTCTGTGCCTATCCTGATACCCACTAATATATTCTTTAAGGACCTGTCATACAATACACGGTAAATGATATATTTTTTTAAGTGTCTTTGTGGGAACTGACCTAAAAATAAACAAGTGTGAAACCACATAGACAACATTTCTTATCTAGAACAGGAAAAAAATAGCTTATTACTTCCTGAACTCATGCTGAATTGCAGCAAGTTCCAAGAGCAGTACTATGAACCCTAAGTAGCTGGACACTAAAAAAAGTGCTCTTGACATTAGGAAGACAGGGTATCCTTAAGGAAGTACCACATGAAAATCTATGGCATGCCTAGTGTGGAACCTCACACATAGTACGTATTCAGTTTCCCTGGCTACCAGCCTTGCATATTAACCTAGAAAAATAACATCTTGGGCATGCTAGAAATAATAATGAAAATTTTTATTAACGCCAAATCATGCTTAACAGGAAAGGAAGAAGAACAATAAAAGATGGAAGGAATTTAATGATCTCTCCTTGGGAACAGCCCATAGATCATTTGGTCAGATAAAAGAAATAAATGGTATGTTCCCAATATAGATTTAAAAATTGGCACAGAAACAGACCGGACTAGCAATGAGGGGTTTCGACTGCCAGGTTATCTACCAGGCGTCTCCTACAAGTCACAATTAGCTAAAAAGCACCATTGACTTGTCTTGGCATCAAATTGAGAAGACGTAGGAAACAAGATGAGCAATTGCTACTATGGACTGGCTTCTATGCAGTACTAAAGGGATAAGGTAGAAATGAAACCTGTAGAAAACATAACTGCACCAGAGCTTTTGACAGGCAAAAAGAGAAGTATCAGACCAAGCCAGACATGTATTCTAGAAGGACATATTTCAAGTTATCATCAAGACCTCAAAAGGGCAGAAGTCCAGAAGGCTGTCTAAAGCAACATGCTGGGGCACGTGGGTGGCTCACTCAGTTAAGCAACTGCCTACGGCTCAGGTCATGATCTCAGGGTCCTAGGATGGAGCCCCGCATCGGGCTCTCTGCTCAGTGAGGAATCTGCTTCTTCCTCTCCCTCCCTCTACCTTCCCCCTACTTGTATGCCTGCTTACATGCAGGCACGCTCTCTCTCCAAATAAATAAATAAAATCTTTTTTAAAAAAGGCAATGTGCTGACCAACTGTGAAAGGTCCCCGCAAAGGGGAAAGGGAGGCGTCTTCAAAGAGACCAGTGGTGCCGCACAAGTAGAAGAGAAACAAGATCGTGGAAAAGGTTGGAAATTGGCTCCCACGTTCGAAAGCAAATAATAACAGATGCACTGACATCTGAGAATGAAGGAAAGGTGTTTGAGAAAATGTCAGAGATGACGGAGATGTTTCCTCCCGTCCATTTGGGAGTACAAGGAATTGCTGGGATAGGTCTGCTGCCTGCAACTGAGGGTGTAATGTTAAGAGAGAATAAAATAAAAACAGAACTTCTCAACTCCTACTTCCCGTCATTCTCTTTCAAGGGTAATCGACTTAAGACTTTCTTAGAAAAGTTAAAACAAACATGAGTTGGAGGCACAAAAGCACAAATGAAAGGACAGGCTTGCTAAAAAAAGAAAAGCCAGCACCTATCTGCTCTAAATGTACGCCTATCTTGTAGCTTATCTATGTCTATATCAATACACACATACAGACAGACAGACACATAGATATTTTTAAATCTACAGAACTGTGAGAACCTGCAGAGTCATTAAGTGGGTTGTCACTAATCACAGAAGAGCCACGGTGAATGAGAAGTTCCAAAAGTTGGAGGTGAGAGACTGCGGTCCCAGTGCTCTGAACAGGAAAGAAAAGGAATCCTGTATGTTAGAAACTGTTTATGAACCTAGGCTACAGAGGTCTTTCAGGGTTCACAAGTGTATATAATGAGAGCTACAATTCCTAAAGAATTTATGATAAAAATCTGAAAATAACTCAAATTTTAAAACAACATTTCCCTTTAGCATTGAGAATTTTGTTAACACTGAATAGGACTTCACTGTTTTAAAAGTGGCGTTTCTCATAACATAGGTTGTATGGCCAGAGATTAAAAAAAAAAAAAAAAATCCCCTTTGAAAAAGATTTTGTGTATGTGTGTTACCTAAGTCTAAACAATACTGTTCTGGCTAGAGATTGGGGTCATATCAGTCAAAAATCAAGTGCAGATGATTAAAACAATGGTTTAAAGGAAGGAGGTGATCATCAGGGACCAGCAAGGCTCCAGAGACTTTCTTTCCTTTTTTAAAATACAGCCTTTAGGTGCACCTAGGTGGTGGCTCAGTTGGTTAAGCATCCGCCTTTGGCTCAGGTCATTATCTCGGGGTCCTGAGATCAAGCCCTGCATTGGGCTCCCTCCTCTGTGGGGAGTCTGCTTTTCCCTGTCCCTCTCCCTGTTTGTGCATGTACTCTCTCTCTCTCAAAAACATTAATGAAATCTTAAAAAATAAAAATAAAATAGAGTTTGTAGCACTGGATTTCAACAAGGCTTTCAGATAAGCCCTATTTTTTAAAACAGAGACACGATTCCATGATTATGTAATGATGTCATCCACAGACAGGGCTCACACTGGAGGTTTCCTTTGGTCCCTCCCCACCCCCCACCCCCACCTGCAAGTCCATCTGAAGGAGCTTACTCTGAGAAACCCTGGCTCCTGCCCCTCTAATCCTCTCCTGACCTACGACCTTGGCCTGGGGTGTCATGGTTAACACGGGGCACCTGACCAGCTGGGCCAATCTGATTCCCTTCAAGGAATGTGGTCTTGTGGTCCAGAGATATAGGCAGGCTGACTCAGCATTGAGCAGGGAACTTCACAGAGAATGAGGCTGGAGAGGGGTCATAGCACCTTGAAGCCATATGCATGCCAAAGGTATGAAGTTAGGAAATGAAATAGATTACAGAGGGGGAAAAAACAAAACAAAACAGGACAATATTGTGCTGAGTGAGTGACCCCAAAGACTGAGTCCCCTGAGTCTCTGCTGTGATACAAGAGGATCCCCTGGACAGATAAAATAAACACGTAACTTCCAGAGGGCTCTGGAGCCAGACTGCCTGGATTCCAACAACAAGGTAAGGACATACAAGGCACCACTAATAAATGTACAGATGACATTAAAGAATCAGAACTCGAGACGGTTTGGGAAGCTTGACTGAATTGAAGGTTCTACACTAAAACCTAACAAACAAAAACCCAACCATGCAAATACAACATGGGTGACATTTGGTCCTGCAAAATGCGGATCAAATAAAAGGTTTCATTGCTTTTACTGCTTTCTTAGCAAGAAAGCACTTGCTAAAAATCTGACTTGGCTGAGAATGAAACGAGCTGTTTTACGAGGGGGCACGATTCCCATCACCGAGAGGTACTCAAACAGGAACTGGGTAGCCAAAGGCTAGGCAGGCAGTGTTGGGACTGTGTTGTACTGTATGAGCTCTAAGTTCCTTCCAACACTACGGTTCTATAAGGCTGTCTTTTTGAAAAGATTAAAAAAAAAAAAAAAGACAATCATGAGGTCATCAGAGAACCACAAACACAGGGCCAATGTACAACAAAGTTTTAGTCACTTTAATCATGGAGAAAAGGACTCTTGAATTGATAAAGATCCTTGCAGGCTAGTTAACCCTATGGGCTTTGGTAGCAATGCATTCATAAAAGATATAACTGGATTACAGTTCTGAATGAGCCGGTCCTTAAAACACACTATGGAAAAAATACAAGTAAACCACCATGGAAATTATCTGAATTATTACAAGTTTCATTTTTAGAGCTATTTATGCATCTTACAAGGTAAAAATAGGTGAACACAAGACTGGTTCCAACAGACTAGTTCTCATTTTATTTAAGGAAGCTGAAACAGTCAAATAACATCATTTTGCTGCTGTATTATTCTCAGGATGTGTCAGAGGAGTTTGACAGGCACCTGCTTCTTACCTCCATTGTGACTTTGCAAGAGAGAAATAATAATTCTCCTTTGTTTCTTAACAAGGTCTCAACCACCAAAAACACCTAGCAAGGAGCCCAAGCCTACCTGCTAATGATGACTTTGGCACAGAAGTCAGTGCAGCACATGCAGCAACATAAGTTGCCCACAAGCAAGACCATTTTACACTACAGAACACTGCCCAGGACAAGAAAAGGGGTGACACGCACATCCGCCCGTTGAAGACCAGCAGTGTGCACAATCTCACATGAAACCTATTGAGCAAGTCCACTGAACATGGGCTAGAAAAATGGGAAATCCATAAAGGAGCCCCAGAGAACCCCATTACATCCCAACACGACCTTGAGAATGGCTGTGGCCTGGGGTTGGCTTCTTTGCCGTAAGCACTGTGGGCAGTATTAAAGAACCCACCAAGACTGGTTAGCCAAGACAGGCTCAGACATTTAGGAGTCCCCTGCCCAAAAGCAAGTAAGGCATGGCTGGCTTCCTTCAGTATGTCAGGATGTGGCTAAAGAAGAAGACAGAAACCTCTACTGAGCAGATTCAACCAGGACGTGTGAATGACAGCTGGTGGGTTGCAAAGACGTAGACGATCCAGCACTGTGCTCAGTGACATTAAAACGATGACACCTACAGATGTGTGAGATTGTCATCAACCCTACCAATTCACAGGTGGAACAAGAAGGATGCAATGGCGGGTTGCACAGATGCTTTGAGAACCTTCTAACACCCGAAATAAAAATCACCCACTGGAAAGGGAGGCTCTCAATTCAACAAAATCAGCCCTTCAGATCTGCTGGGACACCTTGGCCACGGGTGAGCATGGTGAAGAAACTCCATGAGATTTTTTTTTTTTTTAAAGATTTTATTTATTTATTTGAGAGAGAGAGATTACAAGCAGACAGAGGGGCAGGCAGAGAGAGGAAGGGAAGCAGGATCCCTGCCGTGAGGCTGGATCCCAAGACCCTGGGATCATGACAGGAGCTGAAGGCAGAGGCTTTAACCCACTGAGCCACCCAGGCGCCCCGTCCATGAGATTTTAAAACCACTCCAACATGTTAAAATCTCAGCTTCCAAAAACGGAACAGTTTGATCTTATCCCAGCCACGCGCCAGCCACAGATTCAAGTAACATTGGCTTAGCATCTACTTCACAGCAAGTGCTTCCATTTAATTTCTCTATTTTGAAGGATGTTCTGGCAGCTTGGAACACCTCAAGAGCCAAGAGAACATGAGGATGACATGAAAGAAAGTTCTTCTCACCTCTGATGATGGAGAGAAAAGTCCTGGCAATAGAAATATCAATCCCAAACAGATTAAATCCATACAGTTCCCAGATGTCTAAAACCCACTGCAACAGATAAGACACTAATAGTTATGTTTACTGAAGTTCTAAATACAAAGAAGATGAGGGAGTAGGAGATGGAAATCCCGATTTTAAAATAAATGTGATATTCTAAGAAAACAAAACAAAAATATACAAGAATATACCTATGATGCACATGTGGACCTTCCCATTCTTTTCTAAGATACAAGGATGTTTTCAGTCCTTCATGCCAGTGTTTTCTATCTCAGTAAATGGCACCATCACTTTGGGCTCAGGGCCCCAAATTTTATTCATTCTACACAACTATCCATGAGTAAATCTGTTAGATCTACTTTCAGACTATATCTTCTTCTGGTCACCTCTGCTGCTCATGGTAGTCCACACCCCTAACACTGCTCCTTGTTTTATCTCTTATCCCCAAGGTGAAATCAGAATCTCTAGGGGTGGGACTCAGGTATTACTGTGGTTAAAGGTCCTTGGAAAAGTCCAGTGTGCAGCTAGTCTCCTCTCTACACAAAAGGCAGATGATTTATTAGTGGGTATTAGTACCATTCTGCCAAAGGAAAATGGCATCTCAGGGTATGTGACTTGCCCAAGGCTACACAGCTTGGAAGAGTCAGAAGTCAGTTATCACTCCAGGCTAACTGGGAGCCCAAATGCCTCATTTCACTTCACTTAAGTCAACTATTACAAGGTGATAGTTTAAGATGCTGAGGAGAGCAGGGACAGCACTAAGAAAATGATCGTCTCAAACCGTGTTGCTGTGCCACTGAAAACAAAAGCACTCTACTTTTTAAGTGGCTATCATGTCAAATAGTCTGGTACCAAGTAGACTAAAAACATGTGAAACAGAAACAGTAAAGATAATGATTCTAGTTTGAGTCAATAGGATTTTTTAAAAGGACAATTCCAGCTGAACATATGGAAAAATGTTTGATGTCTTATAAAGAAAACTGTTATATAGGCCTAAATCTTGGTATTCAGACTTAGTTAAAATTAAAACATGTATGGGAGTAGTTCACCCACCATAAGGATAAATTCCACAGGGAAAGTCACCTTAATAAGATCAAGGAAGATTCCCCTTGGCATCTGGAAAAATTAAGAGAGTTTTTTCCTTTCTTCCCTAATCATACTCACTAAGAAGTCAAGGAAAGGCCAAATCATGTAATGATTCTTCCACTGAACTTTAAACAAAAAGACAAGAATAAGTAGCCATCTGGGGTTAAATTGAGCCAATAATTCAGAACTTTCCCTCCCCTCCTAGGTTAAATTCTGGCTTTTAAAAAAGATTTCCATCTGTGGAGCACAAGTCACATTATCACCTAAAAAAAAAAAAAAAAAAAAAAAAAAAAAAGCCAAGTCTAAATGTAGAAACAGTAGGGATAGAAGTGAGCTATAAAATAAAAAACACAACCACACAAGGTTGGTTGGACACAATGCACAGGCTCCAAGGCACGTGGAGCTTGGTTTCTAATCCTCAGAGTTTGAAAGAATCACATCCTGCAGCCAGACCCTCAGCCCCATGCATGTGGTCACAGAGAAACCCCACAGGCTCGAAAATGAGTTTCATCTCAGCAACCAGAGAAAGCAGGTAAATCAGGACTTGTGGTAACTTCTCATTTTCTGTACACTAACCTATAAAAAGCTTCATATCATGGTGCGATAAGTCAAAACATACAAAAATATGAATCCAAAAGACTATATGTATTCCGATGTTTATAGCAGCATTACATACAATAGCTAAATTGTGGAAACAGCCCAAGCGTCCACCAACTGAAGGTGCGTAAAGAAGATGTGGTATATACACACAATGCAGTATTATTCAGCCATAAAAAGGATGGCATCTTGCCATTTGCAATGACACGGATGGTGCTGGAGAGTGTTACGGTTAGCAAGATAAGTCAGTCAGAGAAAGACAAATACCATATGATTTCACTCCTATGTGGAATTTAAGAAACAAAACAAACAAGCAAAGGGAAAAACAAAGAGAGGGGCAAACCAGGAAACAGGCTTTTAACTGCAGAGAAAACACTGAGGGTTACCAGAGGGCAGGTGGATGGGGGATGGGTTAAACAGGGGATTAAGGAGTACATTGTCATGATAAACACCGTGAGCCCTCTGGAAGCGTTGGTTCACTATGTTGTACACTTGAAACTGATATCACACTGTAGGTTTACTGACAGAAATTTAAACAACAAAAAAAAAGTTTAAAAAAGGAAAAAAAGTAATTATAAACTGGAGAAAACCAAACCCTTTAACATAAAGTTGCCACAGAGGTTTCAGAGACTTACCAGATCATTAAGGTATTTCTTCTGGGTGCAAATGATTACATATATAGGCTACAAATACAGGCTGAATAAAGGGATTAATTACTACCACATACCGAAAGCAAGTAGGTTAGCAAAAAACAAGTAATGACACTGCAGAAAGTCTCAAATTCATCACGCTCCCAGAGTAGATATAACACCAGCTAAAAATAAACTAAATGTGTTTACTCGTCATTTGGTTATACTGAATTAAGTGTTTAGAATTTTTTTTAAATCTAATTTTATTTTTTTTCAGTGTTCCAAAATTTATTGTTTATGCACCATACCCAGTACTCCATGCAATATGTGCCCTCCATAACATCCATCACCAGACTCACCCAACTCCCCACCCCTCTCCCCTCCCAAAGCTTCAGTTTGTTTCTCAGAGTCCACAGTCTCTCATGGTTTGTCTCCCCCTCCAATTTCCCCCAACTCACTTCTCCTCTCCATCTCCCCATGTCCTCCGTGTTATTCCTTATGCTCCACAAGTAAGTGAAACCATATGATAACTGACTCTTTGCTTGACTTATTTCAAGTCTTTAGAATTTTAAAGAAAGTCTTCAAAATCTAATAATCGAGTATCATCTTGGAAACTTTACCATATCTGAGAAGGGTAAGCAAGAGAAGTATAATTAGACCCATGAAGTAACTGAGTAATAGACAAAAGATTTACCAAAATATCCACTTGCACTTGGTTTCTGGCTGACAACCTAGATGGCCTTATTCACTCTATTCCTCATCCTCTCTGCAAAGTAAAAAATTCACAGATCTACACCAGTGTTTTCCAGCATTGTTGTACTTGAGAATTACCTGGGAGATACCAAGTATCAGTGCTTGGTCCCTATGCCCAATGGAGCAGCCTTATTCCACAGGTCTGGAATAGGTCCAGGTTTCGGTATCATTCAGAAATTTCCAATTTGATTCACTATGCAACCTGGGTTGAGCACCACTGAGGTATACAACATGGTTATAAAACAATCCACATTACACAAGCTTCCCCCTGCCTGACTACATTGGACACACTAAGCACAAAAGATGGCACACAGAATTATTCTTCTTTATGTCCTCTCCCTAACCATTATTCATAACAGTGAAAATAAATTTACAAAACTTAAGTTCACCTGAGAACATCTATCACAACCATTCTGGCCTTGATGGTGGAATGAACTCAAGCTTCAGGTATATAAAGGTGTATAAATCTATACACTGGGATCTGATTTACTTCTTTGGTCAGAGATAGGACATGGCCTTGGTTAAAAAAAAAAAAAAAAGATAAAAGAAAAAAAGCATAAAGATAGACTAGAAGGGGAACTGGAAAGGGTCAACCAGTCACAGACATGAGGGTGACAATACAGTGGCAGAGCAAGAGATCCAGGAAAATTGGTCATGGACAATAGGTACACCCAGAATCAAAGAGCCCCAACATGGAGCAACAAGTTTGTCCAGACAGCTGGCCAAGAGCAACTGGGGAAAGTGAAAGCAAATGATATTCAGAAACCTTGGCAGGCCTGGCTTGGCATCAGAATTGCTCAAGTGCAGAGCCCTTCAGTCCAAGCTATGGTCAGGGACAGGGTCTCCCCTCCCAGGGTAAGGCAGGGCCCCTGTTCAGGAGCTCTGAGGTCCTGTGATAGACACTCAGGGTCAAGGAAATAGTGACAGGGTGATTCATACCACATCCTTAGAGTGCTAAGTCAGAGCTCCTTAAATATCTCCGAGCTTTAAGGTTTTCAGGGCTAAGTCGACACTGAGGTGAGGGAGAGATGAGGGGGAAAGATGGGCTGTAGATGCTGGAAGGGGACTTCTTTTATACCAAGTTGGATTTCTTTTAGGATCACAGTTAAGCACGGGCATTCAAGCGAATTACAGAAATTAATCTAGATTGGTGTCAAAATAAACCAACTCTCAGATTCACCCTTGCATTCACTGTTTGTTTACTTCCCTTGTTAAAACCAATCTTGTATTCTAAGTAGGTCTGGCCCACGAAAGTGGTCTCCTGGTCCAAAACGGAAGCTAGATTTGGCCTACTTAATAACAGTCTCTACCTAAACTGTTACCTGATTAATCCGATCCCGTTCAGCCCAACTCCAGAGCGATCAAGAGTAGTCATCTTCAACAACGGCTCACACGAAATAATGAACAAAGTCTCGATTTAAAACAGACATTCCCCTTTACCCAGTTAGTTATGTCAGTGACAGCAAAGCCAAGTTCTACAGTCCTCTTATATCAACAAAAGTGATGGCAACGTTGTATGTAAAAGCGTACTACTCGAAGTTGCTATGTATCTACGTCACATGTTAAGTTTCAGTGCAAACTAATAGGAAGGCAAGGCAGCATGGTTTTTGCTTATCAAATTTACTTAAAAAGAGAACTTAAAAAACAAACAAACAAAAATAATAGCTCTAAAACATGCCGTGATGTACTTACATAAAATCTCTGAATGGCCACAAGGGCCATGTCAAAAGCAATATCATTTAAGCACTAACAAGGTTTTATGAGGACATCCGTGACAGCCTGTCATTGTAAGGAAGGAAGCTAAAGGCTTAAATCTCTTTTTAAGAGAAAGGCATAGCCACACATATATTTTTAATGCTAGTAAATCTTGGTGGAGGGATAATTTACACCTATGCTGTCCAGGACGGCAGCCACTAGCCACATGTGGCAACTGAGAACATAAAATGATTCTAGTCCTAATTGAGATATGCTATAAATATGAAATATAGAGTAGTTAGAAATATACTACAAAAAAATAAAAGCAAAGTATCTCATTAACTTTTATATCAACAATATGGTAAAACAGTATTTTGGATATATTGAAAGAACATATTATTAAAAATTAATTTGACCAGTTTCTTTTCATTTTTTTCAGGTGGCTACCAGAATATTTTTAAAACTACATATTTTTCTAGCATTTGCAGCCCATACTCTATTTCTTTCGGTGTTGATTTCCGATGGGAATGCTAATTTGATGTGAACAGATTCCATGGAATCATTAGTTAAATCCTGGCTGGTCTAAATTCTGATCTATACTCTCAGCAGATGAGTATCATCTCAGCTATTCTGTATGGGCTCCTATATGAAATTTTAAAAGTTGTATGTTGGAACCAGAGTCCACAATACTTCAGCAGATAAAAATGAACCAATCTAGCTGAAAAAACAGCATAATGGAATTATATCTGGTTAAGTCTATTAATTGAAAACTTCATTTAAAAATACTTTGTTTTGGGTGCCTGGGGGGCTCAGTTGGTTAAGCGACCGCCTTTGGCTCAAGTCATGATCCTGGGGTCCCAGAATCAAGTCCCACATTGGGAATCTGCTTCTTCCTCTGACCCTCCCCCCCTCTCGTGCATGCTCTCTCTCTCTCTAATAAATAAAATCTTTAAAAAATAATAAAAATAAAAGTACCTTGTTTCATGACACAGTATAATTTAAAAACTTACAAAGAGGAAAATTAACTGAAAAACTATGTAAAAGGAAAGAATTCAGACTGGTGGACAGTGTCAAAAATGAAACAACTCACATGTGCTAATAGCCAAACAAGAATGTATAATGTAGAAAGGTTCTATTCACAATATCATCATAAGATTTAAATCATCTATGAAAAAATAATTAAAGTAGACAGGGTTTATTTTAAGAAATCTCTACCCAGCACAGGAAAGAAATGCCAATAAATGCAGAAAAGAAACTAAGCTTCAATGGCTTAATACATGAAAGATGTCAATTCATTCTTTCATTAAATTCATAAACTTAATGTAATTCCAATAAATATCTCAACATATTTTTAAAATTTGATTAAGTGATTCATTCATTGGTTCAAGTGGAGAAATGAACATGAAAAATAAACAGAAAAAAATTTAGTTAAAAGAGCAGTGAGAGTAGGATAGTTAAAAGGATAGTTCTTAATTGCAGTAATGGAATTTGAGAATTTGATACCAGGGGCCAAAAAAGACAGATGAAAATGGGGGGGGGGCAGAGAAAGGGGAGAGAGATTGCTTTCAGAAATGACTCAACTATATAGATCAATTTAATATATAAAAGAAATACCCCAAAGCAGTACAAGAAGAATATAGTATTAAATATATGATAATTATTTCAGGTGGATTATAGTTTGAGAGAAAATAAAATTAGATCCCTACCTCACATCTCACAACAAAATAAACCCCACAGGAATTACCCATGTAACTGGGTTTACGGTGAACCCTAAAAATTCTAGAAGAAAAACGTAAGTGAAAAATTATCATTACCTCGAAATGAGAAATATTACATTAAAACACAAATTTTAATGACAAAACTGAAAGATTACACATCATAAAAATTAACTTGGATACAGAGAAGAGTTCAAGATGGCAACATGGGAAGACCCTGAACTCACCTCCCCCATGGACACACTGAATCTACACCTACATATGGAACAATTCCTCCTGAGGAAATGAGAAATGGACTGAACAGCTTCTGTGTGAAAAATGATAGAGAAACTATATAGAAGGTGGCAGGAGGGACAAACACATGGTAACAACTGGGAACCCCACCTCCAACACTGCAAACTGCAGTACTGAGGGATCATAAGCAGATTCATCTGTCTTAGGGTGCAGAAAAGAGCTGCCTTTAAGAGAACCAGTAAATCTACTCATGAGGGGATCTGCTGGAACTCTCTCTAGGTCGGTGGGGCTGGCAACCACCGGCCCTATTTATATTCCCTCACCATCTTGATAGTGTGGACAAGACCTGGGTCCCGGCACCCTGGCTGGCCTGCTGCCTCAGCAAGCACGGGCCACTAACTTCCTCCAGCCACAGTTTAACAGAGCAACTAGAACATAAAGGAACCAGCCCCAGAAATGTGCTAAACCACAAGGCAGCTGTGCAATACTTCCCAGAGTCAGAGGGCCTGGTGAGGTCACTGTTTATGTTCCCCCTCCACCCTGTTAGGGCAGGTAGAAGCAGGGTCTGGGCACCCTGGCTGGCCTGTTGTCTCAGCAAACCTGGGCCCCTGGCTGACTAGCCCCAGCCATCCCACCAATGGGGCTCCAATGCGGTACACCCTGGGACACCCCTGGACAGCATCCACTACAACTCCAGCCATCTTGCCAAGGACACACAAAGGGGCAAAGCATCCCAGAACACTCCAGGCCCACACAGATCCAGCTCCAGCTCCTCACTAGGGCATCAGCTACATGGAGCACTGCAGGACTCTTCAATCCACACCCACTCCAGCTCCAGCTATCACACCAAGGTCCTCCCTATTCAGAGCACCCCGAGACCTTCTAGCCCACACCTGCCTTGGGCTCCAGCCATCATGCCAGGGTGCCCTCTGCACAGAAAACCTTTAGACCACCATGACCTACACCCACTTCAGCTCTAGTTACCCCACCAGAGCAACCCTTGCATGGGGTGCCCCAGGATCCCTGGCCCACACCTGGTTTAGCTCCATTCAGCCAACCAAAGCCACGAGGCACACCGAGTCCACAGGGGGAACAGCCCCACACAAGGCTGTTCCGTCAGGTTTAGGAGAAATAGTTGTTCTGCCTAATTCATAGAAACAGATACACAAAATCAAACAAAATGAGGAGACAGAAATATGTTTCAAATGAAAGAATAAGAAAAAAATCTCAAAAAAAAAACTAAATTAAAAGGAGCTAAGTGGGGCACCTGGGTGGCTCAGTGGTTTGAGTGTCTGCCTTTGACTTGGGTCATGATTCTGGGGTCCTGGGATTGAGCCTTGCATTGGGCTCCCCACTCCTTCTCCCTCTGCCTGCCATTCCCCCTGCTTGTGCTCTCTTTCTCTCTCTCTGTCAAACAAATAAATAAAATCGTGGGGATAAAAAAGGATATAAGCAACCTACCTGATAAAGAGTTCAAATAACGGTCATAAAGATATGACCAGAATGGAGAGAAGTGTGGATGAACTCAGTAAGAATTTCAACAGAGAGAGAGAAAACAGAAAAAGAACCAATCAGAGTTAAAGAATACAATAACGGAAATGAAAAACATACCAGAGGGAATCAAGAGTAGATTAGTGGATACAGAAGAGCAGATTTGTGATCTGGAAGTTAGGGTAATGGGAAGCACACAAGCCGAAGAGCAAAAAAAGATTTTTTAAAATGAAGATAGGTTAAAGGATCTCTGAGACAACATCAAGAGTACTAATATTAACATTATAAGGGTCTCAGAAGGAGGAGAGAAAAGGGCAGAAAACTTACTTGAAGAAATAATAATTGAAAACTTCTCTAAACTGGGAAGGGAAACAGGCATCTAGGTCTGAGGACATTCAGAAGGCCCCAAACAAGATGAACCCAAGGAGGGCCACATCAAGACACACAATAATTAAAATGTCAAAGACTAAAGATAGAGAATCTTAAAAAGCAGCAAGAGAGAACCAATTAGGTAGAAGTGAAACCCCAAAAGGCTATCAGCTGATATTTTAGCAGAAACTCTGAAGGTCAGAAGAAGGTAGCATGATCTATTCAAAATGCTAAAAGGAAAAAAAAAAAATCCACAACCAAGAATATGTTACACAGCAAGGTTATCTATCATTTAGAATTGAAGGAGAGATGGTTTCCCAGACAAGCAGCAGTTAAAGTTCATCAACACTACACTGGCCTTAGAAGAAATATTAAAGGGATTTCTTTAAATGGAAAGGTAAAGGCCATAATTTGAAGAAAATTACGAAAGGGAAAAATTTCGCAAGTGAAAGCAAATACACAGTAAAGGTAGTACAGTAACCACTTTTAGGGCCAGAATGAAGGTTAGAAGACAAAAGTAGTAAATCAATTATATCTAAAAGATTAGTTAAGGGGATTCTCAAAATAAAAAAGACGTAAAATATGACAACATGTATGTAATGTGGAGATAGCAGTAAAAATGAAGTTCTTTCAGAATATGTTCAAACTTAAGAAACCATGAATTTAATATACGCTGCTACATACTCAGAATGTTACAAATGAACCTGATGGTAATCAGAAACCAAAACCTATGACAGATACACACATACACACAAAGAGAAAGGAAGCCAAACAAAACACTAAAGAAAGTCATCAATCACAAGGAAAGACAGCAAGAAAAGAAAGGAACGGAAAAAAAGCTACAAGGATAACCAGAAAACAATTAATAAAATGGCAATAAGTACACATCTATCAATAATTACTTTAAATGTAAATGGTCTATATGCTCCAATCAAAAGAAAAAGGGTGACAGAATGGATAAAAAAAAATAGACCTATATATATGCTGCATACAAGACTCACTTCAGACCTAAAACACATACAGACTGGAAGTGAAGTGATGGGAAAGACAGTCCATGCAACTAGAAAAAGAAAAAAAAAGCCAAGGTAGCAATACCTATATCAGACAAAATAGACATTAAAATGAGGATAACAAGGGTGCCTGGGTGGCTCAGTGGGTTAAAGCCTCCACCTTTGGCTCAGGTCATAATCCCAGGGTCCTGGGATCGAGCCCCACATCAGGCTCTCTGCTCAGCAGGGAGCCTGCTTCCCCTTTCTCTCTGCCTGCCTCTCGGCCTACTTGTGATCTGTTTGTCAAATAAATAAATAAAACCTTTAAAAAAATAAAATAAAATAAGGATAACAAAAGACAAAAGGGCATACATAATGATTAAGGGAACAGTCAAACAAGAGGATATAACAATTATAAGTTTCTATGTACCCAAAACAGGAACACCTAAATATGCAAAGCAAATACTGACAGGCATAAAGGGAGAAATTGACAGTCATACAATAATAGTAGGGGACTTAAATAGCCCACTGACATCAATGGATAGATCATCCAGACAGAAAATCAATAAGGAAACAATGGCTTTGAATGATACACTAGGCAAGATGGACTTAACAGATCCATATATATATAGAACATTCCATTCATAAACAGAATATACATTCTTTTCAAGTGCACATGGAACATTCTCCAAGACAGATAACATGTTAGGCCATAGAACAGGTCTCAATAAACTTAAGAACACTGAAATCATAAATAGCATTTTTTCTGACTGCAACCATATGAAACTAGAAATCATTTACAAGAAAAAAGAATGAGAAAAGAATGCAAACACGTGGAGGATAAAAAACACATTACTAAATAACCAATATGCCAATGAAGAAATTGAAGAGAAAATTAAAAAAAAAATACATGGAGACAAATGAAAACACAACAGTCCCAAATCTTTGGGATTCAGCAAAAGCAGTCATAAGAGGGAAGTTTATAATCTTACAGGCTTACTTCAAGAAACAAGATAAATCTCAAATAAACAATTTAACTTTATACCTAAAGAAATGAGTAAAGGAACAAGTAAAGCCCAAAGTTAAAGAAAAGGAAATAATAAAAATCAGAGTGGAAATAAATGAGTTTTTTCCTACATTTTTAGTCTTTATTTCAATGAAACCAAAAGATGGTTCTTTCAAATGATAAACAAAATTTATAAACCTTTAGGCAGAATCATCAAGAGATGGTTCAAATAAAATCAGAAATGAAAGAAAATAACCAACTTCACTGAAATACAAAGAATAAGAGACTACTACAAAAAGTTACATGCCAAAAAATTGGACAACCTAGAAGAAATGGGTAAATTCCTAAAAACATAATATTCCAAAACTGAATCAGGAAGAAATAGAAAATCTGAACAGACTTATTACTAACAATGAAATTGAATTGGTAATCAAAAATCTCTCGATAAAACTCTAGGACCTAAAGGAGTCACAGGTGAATTCTATCAAACATTTAAAGAAGAGTTAACACCTATTCTCAAACAATTCCAAAAAAAATAGAAGAGAAAGAAAAGGTTCCAAATTCATTCTACAAGGCCTGCGTTACCTTTATACCCAAACCCAAGACACTACAAAAAATGAGACCTGCAGACCAATATCCGTGATGAAAAGAGATGCAAAAACCTTCAACAAAATATTTGCAAATCACATTCAACAATACATTGAAAGAATCATTTGCCATGATCAAGTGATGTTTATCCCAGACATGCAAGAATGGTTCAATATCCATAAATCAATCAACACAATGTATCACATTAACAAAATGAAGGATAAAACCCTTATCATCTCAATAGATGCAGAAAAAGCATCTGACAAAATTCAACATCCAATGATGATTAAAAACTCTTAACAAAGTGGGTTTAGGAGGAACACACCTTAACATAATAAAAGCTATGTATGACAAACCCACAACTAACATCATACTCAATGGGAAAAAGTTGAAGCCTTCTCCTCTAAGATCAGGAAAATCTGCTACTTGAAACAATGTGGATGAAACTATAGGGTATTATGCTAAATGAAAAAAGTCCAAGACAAATAACATATGATTTCACTTAAATGTGGAATCTAATAAACAAATGAACAAAGAAACAAAAAACAAACACTCACAAAGAACAAACCCATGGTTGTTAAGGGGACAGGGTGAGGGGTGCATGGGAGAATGGGCAAAATGGGTGAAGGTAAGTGGGAGATTCAGGCTTCCGGTTATGGAATAAATAAATCACAGGGATGAAAGGTACGGCATAGGGAATATAGTCAATTGTGTTAGTAACAGAATTGTACGGTGACAGATGGTAGCTACACTTGTGGTGAGCAGAGTATAACATATACTGAAGTAGAACCAGTATGATGCACACCTGAAACTAATTTAACATTGTATGTCAACTATCCTTCAAAAAAATTTAATTTAAAAATGTTTATGAAAATTAGTATATACACTAGACAACATAGAAGTTAAAAGGTAAACTATAAACAGAGAATTTAACATATCAAAAACTCTTAAAATTCAATACAAATCAAACTTCATAAAGGAACATGAATAAACAATTCAGAAAAAATTAAAAATCATTCAACTTACCAAAATATATTCAACCTAATAACTGCAAGCAAACAATGTAAACTTAGAGATTCATTTTTTTGCATTGTACATTTAAAAAGGATGAAAAAGGTGGCAATCCAATGTTGGAGAAGTGATAGAGAAACAGGTACTCTTGTTCACTTTCAGTGGTTGTATAAATCAGTATAAATAATCTTTCCAGCAATTTTGAAACATGTATCAACAGCCATTTAAAATGTTACATACTTTTGACCCAGAAATCCCTTTTCTAGGGGCCTTTAAAAAGAAATAATCAGAAAAGTATACAGATATGTCTAAAAATGCTTATCCAAGAATCATTTTCAAAAAGCTTGAAATGATTTATACACCTTAAATGTCACATAAGATTCCTTAAAATTATATACTAACATAAAAATGCTAAGCTTTCATAAAATTAATGATCTATGTATTCAACAAACTGTACTGAGCCCCTACTAAGTTCCAGGCTCAACTCTAGGCAGAAGCTATAAACAGTGACAGCAAAAATTCCATCCTTCATGCGGTTTACAAAAATCTGTATCTGATTAGAAGGATGCCCATGAAATGCTAAGAAAAAAAAAAAGATTAAAAATTATGTACAGTATGATCTCATTTCACTTAATAAACTTATTTCTCATCTCCTGGAAAATAGTTGGAAAGGATATATGCTAAAATGTTAACAGTAGTTTTATTTGCGTAGCATAGTTTGGGGTGATTGTTACTATCTTCTTGACACCTTTTGCAGTATGCGTTTTTTCCAATGAGCAATGTTGCACTTCTGCAATCAAGAGAACAAAGTTCAGAGTTATCCAATTTTCTGACAGACAAACATGGAGGGCCACCATGTCAGGCAAAGATGTGAGTGTGGGGGCACCTAGGTGGCTCAGTGGATTGAAGCCTCTGCCTTCGGCTCAGGTCATGATCCCAGGGTCCTGGGATCGAGCCCTGCATCCGGCTCTGCTCAGTGGAGAGCCTGCTTCCTCCTCTCTCTCTGGCTGTCTCTCTGCCTACTTGTGATCTCTGTCCAATAAATAAATAAAATCTTAAAAAAAAAGATGTGAGTGTGATGTACAGTAGTAAACAGATCATTGTTCACATTATTTGTTTTTTGTTTTTGTAAATTGCTCCCATCGTGGTGCTCAGGTTCCAGGAGGAGGGTGTCTTGCAGGTGTGACTGTGAGGCATCTCTAGATCGTATTACCTCTTAGATCACAAGATTCATTTATTCATTCAATAGAGCTTCCACTGCATGCCAGGCAATGTTCTCAGTGAGGGCCATGTATAAAACAGACAAAAATCCCTGCATTCAGTTTAGGGAGTTTACAGTCCACAATAGCTTTGAAAGATGTGGGCTCCAGTTACTAATGGAAGAATGAAACAGTTGCCTTTATAACATTTACATTCTAGTGAAACTCTGAGACTAGAAACCCAGACAGCAAACATTTCACTGACTTCAAAAGTATACTCTGATCATGCAAACTTCTATGGTTGTAAAGTAGGCTCATGATTCAATTCTCACTGTTTTTGAAATAATACAACGAAAACGTGAATGATAGTCTATAGACTAGAAAACCCTAAAACAGTTTGGTTCTGCCACACTTAGTATCTCCAGAATTACACTAAGCAAAGTGACACGTATTGGGGATTCTCAAATATTAATTACACAAAGTATCACTCATAATCAGATCACTCAGATCACTCATAATCAGATCATAATCCCTCTCTCTCACAGTGCCATGTCAGTTATAAATCTTTAACCCATCTCCAGATTTCCTTTGGGATCTCCTTCATTCATACCTTTCTGTCCCATCACCAAAATTAGCTGGCACACAGCCAGTGAATAAAACATGCTTGTTAAAGAAACAAATAATCTTAGTCATCTTTTTTTTTTTTTTAAGATTTTATTTATTTCAGAGAGAGAGAGAGTGAGAGAGAGAGCATGAGAGAGAAGGTCAGAGGGAGAAGCAGACTCCCCATGGAGCTGGGAGCCCAATGCAGGACTCGATCCCGGGATGCCGGGATCATGACCTGAGCTGAAGGCAGTTGCTTAATCAACTGAGCCACCCAGGCGCCCCTCTTAGTCATCTTTTACCTGGACAAATGAAACCATCTCCCCCAAATTTCCCTTTAACAGTTCTTACAGAAACTACCTGAATGCTCCTTTTGTTATCTTTTAAGTAAATAAAACATAACAGTCTGTAAAATTACAAACATTTTAAAATTGTCATTTATACAGACTGGTTTAGAAAAACAATACCTGAAATAACTAAATTTATTACTTAGCACATGTTTTTTTTTTTTTTTAAGAATTTATTTATTTATTTGACAGACAGAGATCACAAGTAGGCAGAGAGGCAGGCAGAGAGAGAGGAGGAAGCAACCTCCCTGCCCAGCAGAGAGCCTGATGCGGGGCTCGATCCCAGGACCCTGAGATCACGACCTGAGCCGAAGGCAGAGGCTTAACCCACTGAGCCACCCAGGCACCCCCACTTAGCACATGTTTCACACAATCAAATGAGTATCTTACATTTTAGCATTATAATATTCAGCAGAAGAAAATGTAAGCTTTAGGAGATGTATGTGTACATTTCCTTAGTTTTGAACATTTAATGCTTACTATTTTGTAAATTATAAGTTCTAGAACATTCCTTGATTGCAAGCAAGAGCCTTTAACAATCTGAATACCTGATGGTGATTGTGTCTGTTAGCTGCCCATCCACCAGCCATTCTTTCTTTTTCCCTAAGTAATAAAACATTGAGTAATGTGCCCAGCTAGAAAACTCCATTTCCCAGCTTCCCTTGCAGATGGAAACCAAAGTAAAATTAGGATGAGCCTTTGTGTGGTACTTCCAGGAAAATCCTTTGGTCTTTCATCTTTCTAGGTTTGTTTTTTGTTTTGTTTTCTGTGTTATTTTTCCCTATCTGGAGTTTTTCCATGATGACTGGAAGTCCAGCAACCATCTTATGACTTCATGGAAGATGGTGAAGCAGAAAGGCATAGAGACAATGTCCCTTCTGACTTTAATAATTGAGCATTGCTGACCCAGACTGCCTACCTCCATACTAGCGTGAAAAAACTGTGTGTAAACCACCATAATTTCAGTCCCTCTTTTTAGTACTCCTAATGTTGTACTGAGAGATCCATTTGATTCAGCCAGGGTAAAAATGAAGAAATTCAGAATTCTTAGCTTTCTGCTTTATTCTATTTTGCTTTCTGGAAAATATATCTACTATCAGGGTTTCAACTATTACCCCTGAAGTAAATAGTCCCCTTTGATTTTGCCCACATCTAACCTCCAAGCTTAAGTATCGTCAAAACATGTCCCTTTGGATATCCCACAATTCCTACTTTTATTGTATTGACTCTCCTTCTCAATTTTCTTATCTTTTAATAGATTTTTCCCAATCAGTTTTAAGACTAAAGCAGAGTTCCTCAAAATGTGTTTCATCTATACCAGAACATCCTAATAAGTTCATTAAGAACGGAGATTCCTAGTCCTAAATGAAGAAAATCTTCATGAGTAACTCAGGAAATTACAGTTTTAATGAGACACCTGAGATCTTACAAACATTAAAATTTAAAATTACTCCTTGAGAACCTCCTCTCATTTTAATCCATTTGTCTCCTGTCCTATATTGCTACGTCCTATGGTATGACCTTTGTTACCTCCTTTCCTACTATTCTTCCCTACACTCTTCCTTTAACCCTCCTGACTCTCTTGCCTTAGGGATCTCTGCTGTGACTGTTTCCTCTGCCTGTAACACTCTTTCCCTAGATCCTCACAAGGCTAACTCCTTCATTTCCTCCACGTCTTTTTTCAGTGAAGGCCAACCTAACCAATCTAAAGTTGGAATCCATCCATCAACCTTAACGCACTACCTTCTTGTTATGTTTCCCATAGTACTTACTACATAACGAATTCTATAATTTGTTCATGTATTGTGTTTGGTCTCTTGCCTCACTAAAATGTAAGGACCCCCAGAGCTGGGCTTTTTCTATTCTATTCACTGATGCATCCCAAGTACTAGGAATAGTACTTATAGGAGCTCAAGGGATACTGCTCACCTGAGTTTATGTTTTACTGAGAAATAATCTGTGATTCCTCCATTTCCATTCTCACTGCTCCACTCCAAAACTACTCCTGGCCTTTGTCATTACTAGACTTTTTCTTTTCCTTTTTTTTTTTTTTTTTTTTCAGTGCCATTCTTTTTTTTTTTTTTTTTTAAGATTTTATTTATTTATTTGACAGAGAGAGAGAGATTACAAGTAGGTGGGGAAGCAGGCAGAGAGAGGGGGAAGTGGGCTCCCTGCTGAGCAGAGAGCCCGATTCCGATTCCGGGCTTGATCCCAGGAGCCGGGGATCATGACCTGAGCTGAAGGCGGAGGCTTTAACCCACTGAGCCACCCCGGCACCCCTACAGTGCCATTCTGTCCAAAACATCCAACATGCTTCCAGATGTATCTTTCTAAGATACCTCTTTGGGGATGTCATTTCCCTATGATGATTTGGCTCCTAACTGGGTTAGATATTATGCACTGGCATCATGCTTGAATGAGAAATGGATTAGACAAACTCTAAGAGCTTCAAATACTTGATTCTATATCCAAAGGACTCATCTTGGCATTTGAAATGGCCTGTAATCTAGCAGGAATCTACCTATCCAAATTTATATTCTATTCCTTCCAAGTTTCCCTCTGCTCCTGGCCAATTTCCTTAAGATCTCTCAAATAAGCCATGTTAACATTCACCATTTTTTTCAATTGGTTACTCTCTACCTTCAATACCCTCTCAACTACTGAAAAAAAAAAAAAAGAAGAAGAAAAGAAAAAAAAACCAAAACGACAATATCCTTCCGATTCCTGCTACTCACACCTGAGGACCAGAGCCATCTAGCATGACCTGAGCCCCAGACCTACTGATTAAGAATCTGTACCTAACAAGATCCCCAGATAAGTCCCGTGCACCTTAAAGTTTGGGAAGCACTCATCCCAAATTATTTCTCAGTGAAGTGTTCCCTGAGCAGGCCTCATGCTCTATGTCCTGACCTCCAATGGACCTATGTCACCCATAGCAAGCACAATGTTCTATTAATAATATCCTCTCCTAGATTATTTTTTCCTTATTTCATGTAAGTTCTCTAGCCCCAATTTGGATGTAAATAACTTGCACACAGGACAGCCACTCATCTGGCCAATTTGGCTGCAGGGAACAGAAACCCATTCAAGTCACTTCAAGGGAAAAAAGAGCTTATTCTAATAGTACTTGGGAACAGGGACTAGCAAACTCGGGGAGAGAGGGTTTCCAAGGTCGGGCTACCCCTTCTCAGCATTTGTGTCTGGGCCCCATCCTCTCCATCTAATCCCTTCTCTCCCCTATTTTTCTTTCTTCACCATAGTTCCTGCTTCCTCAGGTCAGCAATCACGTGACCCATTAGAGCCAGCTACTCTCTTCTGTACTACCCTATTCACCTCTGCCGCTTTCTGCTTCAATTTTCACCCTCCCACTCTAAGCTTAACTCTTTCCACAAGACAGAGGATCACCACAGAGAAGCTTCTTGAGCCGAACCACAAGGTTACAAGTGTCTGTGCCACTATGGAGTGTCTGCCCCTCAGTCACGAGCCCATCCTACTCTCTAATCAGCGGAGCCAAAGGGGTTGCAGTTCAGAACAAGGCCCTTTAGAAAGCAAGAACTGTCAAAGGAGAATATTCCTTAGGAAAGGAAAGTGTGGGCAGTGTGGGCAGTGAGCCACATCTCCAGCCCACAAAGTCATTATTTATGTTGTCTTCACCATAGTCCTGAGCAAAATACTGAGCACATAATAAACTGAAACCAACCAATATGGGAGGCAAGGGTCATTCACCAAGCTCCACTATGGCCCTGACACTGTGCTGGATGCACAGGAAATACAAAGATTAAATAAAAAGTCCTTATTTTCCTAGAGCACTATATCCAAAACGTGACACTGAACTAGCTACTTGACCTTGGGCAAGTACCTCAACGACCTGGGCCACAGTTCCTTCAACTATTAGATGAGACCACCTTCACTTACCTGCAGGAGTGTGGTAAGATTCCATAAAGCAGTCTTTCAGAAAATGTTTTGAAAAATACAAAGGACAATCAAAAACAATACTGTAGCCTTTAAATACTAAAAAAGTCCTCTCCTATGTCAGGTTTTGCATTGTTTTCTGGCCTTTTCTCTCTTCCTCATTTCCCACAATATAGGATTCATCAATGGCTGCTATTTGAAAAAATAATCCCAATTATTACTACTATATTTTCATCACCCCTATGGCTTACTCACATGGTGATTAGGAAGTTATCCACTTCACTCAGAGGTATAAAACAAAAAAAGAATGAATTGTTTACTGTGTACGTTTCAAAAACAACACTATCATTTATTCACCTTGTACCTAAAACTGTAATGTCTTATATACTTTTTTCATTCCAGTACAAAGAAGAAGTTATGTACTAAATTCCTGTGTAGGCCACAGGTCAGTTGTGACCTGTGGAGACACCTACGCACAGCAGTTTCATTTAGTTGCTGTAATCAGTAAATCATAGATATTAGAACCCAATGCCCCCATATTTTTACATCAAGACTCTAAGGAGGAAAAACAATAAAATGGCCTGTCACAAGCCCAGGAGTTCTATTCTCCTAACTGCTGTATGTTTTTACTAAAACCACTTTCCCACCTGCCTCACATTAAAGGATGAAGTGGGGGGAGGGGGCAGACCAGGGATGATGGCAAGGTAGGCTATTTCTCCAAAACATGTTATTGCGCTCTGCAGGATTCAAGTGCTGGTTTGTGAGACAGAAAAAGAAAACAAACATCTAGATATGTACAATCTTGGCTTTGCCATAAGCAAAATCAAGAAATAATTTCCGAGTGACCATCAATTGCCAGGAAGAATGCTGAGGGCTCCTCAGAGAAGCTGAAGAGGGTACCTCGGCCCTCCCAAAGCTTACTTACTATACCCTCGGACATCTGTTGCTCAGCGCTGACAGGTGTAGCCATTCAACAGCTGGCCCTGGGTGGAGCAAAGGAGACAGCTTCCACCTTGCTAAAAAGTCAGCTCCGCTGGCCAAAGTGAGGATCTCAGGTAAAAGGGGGAAAAAAAAACAAACCGAGATCTCCGATGGGAGCTGGGTGAGACTCCACTGCGGGGAGCATTGCAGAGACTGTCGCACAGAACCCGCTGAGCACCCAGCCCCAATTAAGGCTCCTCACGCGCTAAGAGGCAAGGGGCTGTGGATCAAAGGCTCCTGCATCTGGGAAAGATACTCCGCTCCGCTCCTCGGGGAGCCGTGGTGTGGGGGCTGTAAAGAGGTGGGTGCTGGAGGCGGGGGAGGCGGGCTGGGGATCTGTTCACTAGGGTGAAGAAGCCGAGCAGAGACCCGGAGGCTGGTGCGCTAGTGGGAAGGGCGGTGGGCAGGACGAGAGCGCTCGGTGACAGGAACCGAATGGTCACGCTGCAGTGTAAAGCAAGCCTCGGGGCTCCGGCCGAGGACATCAATTCCGGGGATCTAGAGCCGGAAAGGGGTCTGCAAGTGCACTGGAGGCGATGCAGAAAGGTCCGCCGCGGACCAGGCGCGACCGCCAGACTTACCTAGGGGAAGAGGTGGGACAGCACATCCTTTCCCTAACACACGGCCCGACCCCAAGCTGGCCCCGGGCCACCCCCGTGCGCGCTGCGCACACAGCCCCGCGCTGCGGCGGCCACTCACCCTCCGCGCGGGAGCGGATTTCCGACACTGTCCTCCGCATGGTGGGCATCGCGGCGACCGCTGCAGGTGGAGCCTCAGCCGGGACTCTGCACCTGTCACGGCGCCGCGCAGGCTGGAGACCTGGCTGCGCCGCGCCGAGTGCTCAGCCGCCGCGCGGGCCCCGTCGCCCACCCAGGGCAGCGCCGCCGCTGGACGGCCCCCGCGCGCCGGGGCAGGAGGAAGAGGCTACGAAGGTGGCGGCGTCCGCAGAGCCAGGCAAGCTTCCCTGCAGCCGCGGAGGGGGCGGCTCGGCGAGGGGAGGAGCTGGGGTGCCGGCGCCGGGGGAGGGGTCGCCGGGGCGCGCGCTTACTCGCTCCCGCGGCAGCGCGGCGGCGGAGTCGGGAGAGGGGCGGGGAGAGACCCGGGAGAACCTCCTCCTCCCCGCCCCGCTCCGGGCCGTACCATTCCTGAGGGGGCAGGGTGGGCAGCTCCCCGCCTCCTGTTCCCGGCTGGGCACCCTCGCTCCGCCTCGCAGCTGCGGCTCGGCCTGTCCTTCCTCAATACCACTCTGACTCTACTAAATCTTGACCAGAGAGGAAGGGGTGCTTCGGCGCGTGCATCTCCCTGTGTCTCCCGCCGCTACCCTCTGGCTTGTAATAACAATGGAGTTGCCCGCGATCCGGAAAGCCCTGTTGGGTCTGAGTCGGCCTGCGAGGGGCGAGAGGGTTTGGGACGCCAAGAGTTAAGTTCCAGCCCGGGCAATGGAAGGGAAGCGCGAGTTTGCCGCCTGGGTGGAATTCTAGCCTCTCCGGGCCGCCACCAGCCCCCGCAGCCTGACTGCACTGGCTCCCTCGTCTGGCCCATGAGCAACAGGCTCTGAGGCCGGCCTCACCCCGGAGCTAGTGCTCCTCATGTCGCTGGTGCCTGGGTGCGTCTGGAACCCCTGCGAGTGGGCCGGTGCGTCCCGCCAGTGCGTGCTCTGTAGCCCGACAAAGCTCGGGAATTGCGATAAATTCAACTCTTGGGCCAGGTGGTTCAAAAATCACTTTTGGTTTGGTTTGTTTGTTTTGGGTTTTTGCTTTTACTCAAACCTGCAGAAAGTTGGGTGCAGTAGTTTTACCTGAAATATTTTAGGGAATGTCGTAATATAAAAATCCATAAATATTAGATTAGACTTTAATTCCCTTCGTATCCTAGGGATCGTCACAACTTCATTACCTCTTATTTTATATACCGAGGTCTATGCTAACAAGTATGGAGACCACTATGGTAGAGTTATATATACATTTGCTGATCTTATCATCGAGTTAGGATGTAAGGTTTTATGTAGATTGTGATTAGCTGCTGAAATGGTAAGAAAGGAATAAATTAAGTTAGAAGCAAATTGCTTCTTCCCTCATCTTGTGCTCTTCGTCCAGCACCCAGCGAAGAGAGAGACCTTACATGGAAGCCTTTCACGTGAGCTGCTTTCAGATCCTGCAGGAAGAGATCTGAGGAGGTTTGACCACAGAGATAAGTGATTATTCCTAAACCTCAAGAAAAAATGAAACCTACTAGTAGCATCTTATTCCCAGTTGTGGTATTTCCTTTACCTCCTGCAGGTAACATTTGCTAATCAGGGCCCTGCCCTACATGAATACTCTCGCCAGGCGATCAATGCATATTTATGAAGAGCCCACTCCACTTGGCTCTGAGTCAGAGGCTGGGATTAGAACAAAGAAAATGTATTTCCAGGATTCGTGGAACATCAGCAAGGGTAGAGCAGGGCTCAAGATAACTGTTCTAGTGATGGTCATGATTTGCAAGTTATGTTCTTATAAAAAATAAGAAATGAGCATGCAGTCTTCTTAAGACAGTTGTCACTGGCCATTTTTATTTCTTTCAGGTCCAGGACCTCCTGTATACAGTAGGCATCCTCTGACTTGATAAATATGAGTCTGGAACAAAATTAAAAGGGTAAGTACAACATGGAGACAGTAAACAACGACAAGAACAACAACAGAAAAACAGCTTTAAAAGTTAGTGAACAGAGGAACTAGAGATAATGCTGAGCTTTTATGACTAACATTTTAGGTGTAATTTTATGCAAAGCCTGTACCAGTTTTTATTCAAAATCAGTGCAGAGCAGCATGCCAGTATTCGATTTATGAACAATCACCTTTGTAATTCCTAACAAGTCCTCAAATGAAGCTCAGTTCTGCTTATTTACAAATAATAATTAACTGAAGGGAGTTCCAGAGATTACCTCTGTTTTCCAGACAGCAATCCATTTTATGTTTCTCTGTGTTTGTGTGTCCCATTAACAACCCATTGGTGAAACTGACAACATAGGCCATTTGTACAGGAAATGACAACTGCCTTTCATACAGAGAAGATCATTGCATGATATAGTCTGTGTCTTGCTGTGTGTTGTGTCCCAGATTATTCTATCACTTATCTATAATGGTAAGAGTATCCTGACCAACTCATTTCTGAAAAACCACTCATTCCTGATTGCTAGAAATCATACACATTTTTATGAGGTCAGAAACCTGACTGACAAAGAATATTGCACTAATCTACACTGGCTTGATTTCAAAGCCATCTCAGATAATTTCATCTTCCATTGGTGAGCAAAGTGCAGTGTGCCAGCCCCTGGCAGGAGACTCTGGTTCCAGCACCAAGACCTTGTTACAGAATCTGTAGTACAATTTAGATGTCAGCAAGATCATTTCAAAGCTTTCTACACTACTGGTAGATTTAGAAGGAAGAGGGTTATTCAAGGACAGCTTCTCCAAGGACCAGGTTTTATCATCCTTCACAAAATATACATTAAATGCATAAAATGGGGGCACCTGGTGGCTCATTGCGTTAAAGCCTCTGCCTTGGGCTCAGGTCATGATCTCAGGGTACTGGGATCAAGCCCCAGATCGAGCTCTCTGCTCAGCAGGGAGCCTGCTTCCCTCTCTCTCTGCCGGCCTCTCTGCCTACTTGCGATGATCTGTCAAATAAATAAATAAATAAAATCTTTCAAAAAGAATGCATAAAATGTGTGAGGTGCCAAGCCAGAGTGCTAGGTGACAAAGACACCTAAATCACATGTGAGAGCTATGTAACAAATGTAACCAGCAATGTAATGTAACAATGTGGCTGATACTTAATATCTAGTAGCCCACAGACATGAGAGAGTCCAAGAGCTGAGGTGATCAACATGATTGAACTGGGTTTTAAAGTCAAGGTTAAGGCTGTAGAAATGAAACAGAGACATTATTTCAGGTGGGAATGCTTAGTATATAGTAAATACTTAACAGTGATTGTTTAGTGAATGCTTAAGGGAATCAATGATAGAAAAACCTATATGCGGGGCTCCTGGGTGGCTCAGTGGGTTAAAGCCTCTGCCTTCGGCTCAGGTCATGATCCCAGGGTCCTGGGATGGAGCCCTGCATCGGGCTCTCTGCTCGGCAGGGAGCCTGCTCCCTCCTCTCTCTCTCTGCCTGCCTCTCTGCCTACTTTGATCTCTCTGTCAAATAAATAAATAAAATCTTAAAAAAAAAAAAGAAAAGAAAAACCTATATGCTTAGGAGGAACAGAGAGATCAGTTAGCCTATGACAAAGCTTCTCCTTGGAAATCTGTGCACTTTAAATGGGTGACTTATATGCTATGTGAATTAGAGCTAAATAAAGATGCTAAAAACATGTCTTTGCCATTGTCAGCCAAAAAATTACCAAGTCCAGAAGTTCAAAAAGAGATGTCAGAGGATATTCCTATCTAGGTGGGTTTTCACTTATCTGATGTTGCCTGGTTGGTTGTTGTTTGGGGCCTTCCAAGGATTAAGACTTTGGTCTTCTTTGGGAGGAACTCATAATCATATAGGTGAGATAGGAATGCTCATTTGCTGATTTATATTACAGCCAAAAATGCTTTGTGAACTTGTGGCCTGAAGGTGTTCTCATGCCTGAGAACCCGGCATCCAGTTAGGACTGAGGTGTGGAAAACCGATTTCCACACTCTCATAAATTACAGATGCTGAATAGTGCTGGCCACTCTAAATTCTTCTGCAGATGCACAAAATAACTGGATACATTAATGTTAAATTATAGATATTACAATTTTAGTTGAAAATTGAGGCTAAAATATGACATAACATTCTATCAAATTGCAAAGCTACCTGGTTATTATAAGAAAAGATGCTTATTACCTTTGGTGCACAGTTGGTATTGCATTGATTCAACAGATAGGGTAGGGTTAACATATTATATTATTAGATTTGTAAGGCATATTTCCCAGGTCTTCCCATCTTAATTGCTATCTTTCTGTTACCATCCCTTACATGTACATCCCTCCAGTAAACCAGAAATTTCTTTAAGCTCCGTTTCCAAAATATATGTTAATTCTATCCACTTACCTTCATCTTTGCCACTCTTGTATACCATGATCTCTCACCTATAATAGCCGCCTCATGGATCTGTCTGCTTTTATTTTTGTCACCCATTCAGATTCTAGGTCCCATGGTTATTATTTTCAAACACAAATTGGTTTATATTATTTCTCAAGACTCTTCAGTGGTTTCCTATGGCACTTGGAATGAAACTCAAGCCCTTTATGATTTTCTCCTTGCCTTCCTCTCAGATTCATCTTCTGCCCCCTCCTCAATGGGTTCAGATTATGCCATACCCAACCCCAACTTAGATTGCCCCATTTCCCGGAGTGCTGGCCACCACCACATTGTCTTATTGCATCCTTCCCCTAGCACTTATCTCTATCTGAAGTTTTCTTATTTGCCTGTTTACATGTTTATGAGAAACAGGTCTTGCTATGTTTGTCTCAATTTCAGTTAGTGTCTGTCTTATGGCACAGGATCAATACATATTTGTAGGATGAATGAATGAATTGCAAATTGTGTATACTGTCAATGATCTGGTTCCCTAAGATTGGACAGTGGATATCAGTAGAAGAATAGGTAGTATTCTATTTGAAATGATAACAAGTTATGCCCTTCATCAACATGTGTACTGGAATATATTACTTTGTCAGAATTATTTACATGAAATAATTTAGAGCATACTTGTCATGAAGTACTTGAGATCAGAAAAATCTTATGAATACCATATTGGCTTTTGTCAAAATTAAGTGATGAAATTTTAAAACAAAACGATTTCAACTAAAAGCTCTAAATCCATTGTCATTGAATAATTCAGGTACTTACTCTTACTCAGTGATAAAATCAATACTTTCTCTCATGCCTATGATTCATTTCTCATGACTGTATCATCATTTTCTACTCCAACACTTTAGCAAGGTTTTAATTCAAAATTATAATGTCTTTAAACATTATTATCGTCTTCATATACTTGGAATCTCCAACAAAAAAGTACAATGATATTTTCTTCACTGTAATTGAACATACTCTACTCTTGTTTAAATGAAACTAGAATTTTAAAATGTGGATTTGTATTATATGAAAGGACTTAAAATTTTTTTTAAGAGTTTATTTATTTATTTGACAGAGATCACAAGTAGGCAGAGAGGCAGGTGGGGTGGGGGGCAGGAGGAAGCAGATTCCCTGCTGAGCAGAGAGTCAGATGTGGGGCTCCATCCCAGGACCCTGAGATCATGACCTGAGCTGAAGGCAGAGGCTTAACCCACTGAGCCACCCAGGTGTCCCATATGAAAGGACTTTTAATAGAAAATTTAAAAACTATCATTCAGTCTAGTTAAAATAGCTTTCAGTTCACAGACAATCTTTAGGAAAAATGTTACTGAATATTTTACTCAGAAAGTAAATGAACAGTTAAGGGAAAACAGTCTTAGGGTTGAGATCTAAAATTCATACCTCTTAGTTCAAACTGATAAGAGACTAATTAAATGGTAAGATTTTTTTCTTTAAAAGATTCTTTCCTTATCATAGCCAAGAATTATGAATTAATACCTAATCAGAAGTACATTTCCCCCCCCAAAATTAACAAACAACATTCTAGTAGTACTGATCCTCTGTAAAATATTATTGTAATATACTCTGTGAACTCTATGGGTAATACATTTAGCATGGTATTTTTAAAATTTGAAATTTTAAAAAGCAGCTTTACTGAGATATAATTGACATACAATAAACTTCATCTGCTTAAGGTATAGAATTTGAGAAGTTTGGACATAGGTATCCCCTATGAAGCCATCACCACATATAAGATAATGAACATATATCTATCACTTCCAAAAGTATCCTTTTGCCCCTTGGTATGGTTGTTCTATGTAACTTGAGATACCTTTTCTCCATGCATGCAATACAATTTATTGAGTGCTCACCAGGTTCTAGACACTGAGCTGGGTATTGGAGATTGAGTTAAAACAAATAGGTTCCAGGCCCTTCCAGAACTCATGACATTGATCAAATAATGATGTAAATAAATATAAAATCAGAACTATATAGCACACTCTAAGGAGAGATAGTCTACACCTGCATATAGTGATTGTACTACAAAGTATTTCTGGGATTTCCCATTATATCTAGAACTCTTTAAATTTGTTTATATGTGTTTTTGTCATAGATCTAAAGATGTACAAAAATTGTGTTTCTACTGGATGCTATGGCTTTTATCTTGAAAAAAGTATGATGTTTGTTATATGGAAAAGATACCCAGTGAAGGAAAGAAATTTTATTATAATTCATTTCTTTGGTGTTGCCCGAAGCCAATATGGGAAACAAAAAGAAACATCCAAGGAAATCTCACTTTTTTTCTTGCCATGTTAATTAGGTGCTGTTTCAGGAAGGAAAGATGGCAATACTGTGAAAAATGTATTGAAAGAGATGAAAATCTCAGAATTTTCATTAAAAATTGAGTATAACAGTAAATGAGATGAATAATTATAATTACCAATATAATTTTATAATTCCATGACTTTTAATTGAGAAAGAATGCCAAGCCTAAAAAAATAGTTTCCTGATTGATTGAAATAAGCTATAATTTTCAAATATGAAATATTTGCCACTTGCATTTTGGCCTCTTGGATGATATAGCCTCTGTGCAAGTTCATAATTCATTGCAGTGTTTAGCAGATTTATTGGAAAATCAGAGTGGGTTTTTTTTCTTTTCCTCTGATCCCAAAAACCAGAAACAACATCTGCTGGAAAGAGGAATTATTTATTATTGTAGTTTCTTGCCAACATTGAACTCTGAGGAAATCCACTAAATGGAGAAAGCGAACCAATCCAGGATTACATTTTAGTAATCCCCCAAAGAAAAAATGAGGGAACACTATGAAGAAAAGATACAAAGAAGGTAAGCTCACTGCAGATTCAAGGTTTGTGGGGCTGGAGACGTTGGAGGTAGGAGCACAGTGAACTAGGGGCAAGTAGGAGAGTAGACACTGGGACCTTTTATATAGGTGGGGTTGCTTATGCCAGACTTCAAATGTGGGCTCCTCTTCCCTGCCTGTACTGTCTAGTCTTGTCTTTTTTTTCCCCATTTGGTTTTACTCTGAAAACTGACCGCCACCTGCTAAATTCGAACCTCTTTCCTCCTGTTCCTGCATCCATGCTGTTCCGACTCCACTTGGTTTTCATGCTCTCAGAAGCCAGGTGGCCTCTAACTGAGGCTGCTTCAATCTGTTGCCTGCATAGCCCCTTGGTTTTCAGTGGACAAGATTATTGACTCCTCCTTAACTTTTCTTCCCATCAACTTTACAGAAAGTTAACTTATATAAAATCCGGCCATTATTTTAAATGTACAAGGTTGTGAGTATGACAAATGTATACACCCATGTATCTACCATCACGGTCAAGATCAGCAGGGTCCCAATGCCCATTGGCTTAATCTTGCACCTATCTCTGGCTCCTCTCGGCTTCTCTCTTGTTCTTGATTTACAATGGGAGTTCAGGAGGCAAAGGGAAACTTATAGTTTGGGAAATACTGAGAAGTAAATTTGAATAAGTACAGGAACCAAATGAGGGGCACTGTGCAAACCCACAAAGGTGATGGAATGCATGCATAAAGTGAAGGGGAGGCAGAATAGACTTGGGGACACAATTGAATAGTGTTTTGAAAAGATTCTTGTGATAACAATGTGGAATGTGGAGCATGAATTAGAAGCAGAGATACCAATTTTGGAGATGCCAAAGATCTGTTCAATTAGCAGAGGAAAAGGTGATTTTTTTTTTAAAGAAAAGCTTGAATATAACATGAGACATTTTTAGTAGTACTTATGGGACTATAGAGAGTAAAGGACATGTTTACTTGAAAAAAAATAGATAACCTTCTCTGTATATAGACATAGATAATGGCTATATTTGAACTTTTTAGATACTAAGTTGATTTCTTATTGAATCAATTTCTGACATTTGGAGAGGGGAGATTGCCTTTGCTACTTTTTTTGAAAGATGCTATGTGAATGTTGTATTTGAGCATTTGTTTAATTAATGGAAGTGTTTTATTTATTTTTAATGCTACTTATTGATTTCAGAGACTTGTTGCAAGAATGCTCATTAGTATTTAGAATGCTCATTAGTATTTATAAGCATGTTAAAAAATGTGCTTCTATATGTTGTTTAGAAAAAGGTTCAACTGCACGTAATAGAAAACCCCAAAATAGCAGTGGTTTATACAAGGCTGAAGTTTACTTCTTTTTTTTTTTAAGATGTTATTTATTTATGTAACAGACAAATATCACAAGAAGGCAGGGAGGCAGGCAGAGAGAGAGAGAGAGGGAAGCAGGCTCCCCACTGAGCAGAGAGCTGATGTGGGGCTCAATCCCAGGACTCTCGGATCATGACCTGAGCTGAAGGCAGAGGCTTTAATCCCCTGAGCCACCCAGGCATCCCGAGGTTGAAGTTTATTTCTTGTCACATAAAAGAAGTCTGATGATAGGCTGTCTACTGTCATCAGATATCTGGCATCTTCCCTTTCTGTTCTGCCATGCTAACATGTGGTTTCCATCCTCAAGGTCATCTCAGGGTCCTGGGTGGTTTCTCTTGTGCCAGCCATGACATCCACATTGAAAAATGAGGAATGGAATAAGGATACAAAGGGACCCCAGCATGCTTTAAGCATCCATTACTGAAATCTTACATGAAAGTTATGCTCATATCTTATTGGCTAGAACTTAGTCACACGGCCACGGTTGAACAGGAGGCTGGGAAATTCAGTTTTTTATTCAGTTGGCAATGCACCTGGAAAAAACGGCATTCTGTTACCAATGAGGAAGGAGAGAGTGGAGTTGAGGGTAGGCAGCTAACATTCTCTGCCACACTTACGATTAAATCTCAGAAATCATTCTCAAAGTTGCATTATTAAAATCCTGGAGTTCTTGATGAACATCATAATGAAACTATGTTTTGTTAAAATTGTGTTTTTAAGTACTTATAAGAAAGAAGAAGAAGAACTTGCTTCATTTTAGAAACAGTCTTGATGAAACAGGTTTTTAATTGCTGGGGCTTAACAGAAAATTTATTAAATGATAATTGAAAATAATATTGAATTGAGTATAGTAGAAGACAGAGAGGGCAATTAATTTAATGAGTTAATAACTTGGTTATTAAGGTGACTTCCTGGTTAAAAACAAATAGAATCGTAGAGGTGAAAAAGAGACAAAGCAATGGGTAGAGTAGAAACGTAGATTTTCTGTTTCAGTTTTTTTCTGTGTTTAAAACAGAAAAGGGAGGGCACCTGGGTGGCTCAGTGGGTTAAAGCCGCTGCCTTCGGCTCAGGTCATGATCTCAGGGTCCTGGGGTCAAGCCCCGCATCGGGCTCTCTGCTCAGCAGGGAGCCTGCTTCCCCTTCTCTCTCTCTCGATCTCTCTGCCTGCCTCTCTGCCTGCTTGTGATCTCTGTCTGTCAAATAAGTAAAATCTTAAAAAAAAAAAAAAAAAAAAAAAAAACAGAAAACGGAAAGATCAGAATTAGAGGGTTCTGAAGAGACACATTATCTAGTGTCATTTTGGAAACTTCAGTCTGTCAGCTGTATGCAGACTATACTTTAAGGGGAAAGACCCACACCATGTTAGGAAGCTATGGTGGTCCTCTCATCAGAGGAGTTTTCTGAGTTCTTGACGATGGCTTTGAATCCTGAAAAGACTATGCTTATTTTTTTAAATTTAAAAAATTTTTAAAAACTTAATTTTTTAAAAATTAATACTTAATGTACCAAATATGTATGTTAAAAATACAGTCCTTCCTTGAGCTTTAAAATTTAATTTGATCATTTTATTCTATTTAAAAATCTAGCACATTTTTGGAATTTTAGGGATGTGGTTGATTAATGTTTGATTCCGTTCATAAACTAAAACTCCCTTAAACATTTTAAACTACACTTAATGAAATTGAATTTTATTTTCTTTCTAAGTCGCTTAGTCATTTGTGAGAGCCTTTCCAGTATTTAAGTAACTATTTTAATAGGATAAATGTAACCTATAAAAATAACTCTTAGGTTTTCTTAAATTTTCTAAAACTGATGGATTTCAGCATAAAATCTTTGCTATAAATCAGTTTTCTAGCCCCATCAATTTAATTAGGAACCACAAGCATGACATGTTTTGTAATGGGTCAGATTTTCTCCATTATTTCTAAACTTTACTAAGAAATAAGTTTGACTTACTTGACTTATAGGTTTGATTTACTTAAGCAATATGTACACACACATACACATACACACACACACTTAATTCTCCAAGTTTAAAGCTACTAATTCTCATGGAAACAATTATGTCATCCAAATAGTTTTGGGGCTAACATTACAAGCACTTCTGTAGGTTACATTTTAAATTAGCTGAAGCTGAATATTAACCAGAGATATCCTCTGGAACATCTGAGCTCTGGAACTACAGACGCCCTTAAAATTTGTCTTAACATCTTTGGCTGTCAGTGAGCCTCAGTCCTCCAGATTCAAGTCGTCTGTTACTTCATCCTTCTCTTCATATATGGAAGTTACATTTGGTCCATTTGGTTGGTTTCAGCTAATCTATTACTGTATTGTTCTACTTAAAATTATTTTCCTATTTTTTCCTGATAGAATTAATGGGTATCATTCTTAATCACACTGGATTGGGTTTTATTTCTCTTTCAAGGCTTTTTCTAATTGATTCCTTTTATTTTATTTTTTTTTAAAGATTTTATTTATTTAAAAGAGAGTACAAGTGGAGAGGAGAGGTTAGATGCAGGCTCCCTGCTGAGCAAGGAGCGCAGTGCTCCATCCCAGGCCT
The DNA here is from genome assembly GCA_003697995.1 of Taxidea taxus jeffersonii. NCBI lineage: Eukaryota > Metazoa > Chordata > Mammalia > Carnivora > Mustelidae > Taxidea > Taxidea taxus. Next base: position 50,150 of record ML103420.1, read on the forward strand.
CTGAGATCATGACCTGAGCCGAAGGCATTCGCTTAATCAACTGAGCCACTCAGGCGCTCCTGATCAGTTCCTTTTAGTTTTAAGGCCCAAGTTTACAGTCTAGGGGCCTTGAATGAGGGTGGTACAATTAAAATGGAAGCAAAGGGAGAAATGGAGAAGTGTTCTGAAAGGAGAATCTAGAGTACATGTTAAGATGAGGGATGGAGTCTTAGAAAACACTGAACAAAGATCCCAGAGATAAGGTGGAGATGAGTAGTTCCAAATCCTCACTCCATAAGCCTCTGCCCCTGCAAATCCCCTGCAGTTCTTGTGGTTAGATGGTGGTATGCTCTCCTACTGACCCCTATGAGAACTCACAACCTAGAATATTTATCTAGACTAAGTTACAGAAGAGTTGTAATTTCAGAGATTCTCCTGGGCCTTTTGGTAGCCATAATTTGGCAAGCAAGGACAGATAACTGTCGTTTGAAGCAATGGATTTTTGTTCCTCATGAACAGGCCCCAATCTGTGTTTGGGAAGAATATGAGAGCAGTAGTTGGAATTCACTTTAATAATGACAAGTGCCATCTTCTTGCTGAAAGAGGGACTGTGCGAAAATTATTTAATTTAAGAGGGAACTCTCTCTTCTTCAGTATGAACCTATTCTGTGTTGTCTAAGAAAATCACTCTTTGTTCTTAGGGTGTATGTGTGAGAGAGAGAGAGAAAAAGAGAGATGTGCAAATTTGATACAGTTTTGAATTTGTAAATGAGCAGGAAGAATGATGAGGCATGTTGTTGCCTCACACCAGTAGAAGGATGCCCTACTGGGCAGGTCCTCGAAGCCCCACTATTCATCCATCTACAACCTTCACTGTTTATGTCATTCTGGACTGAGTTATTCAGTATTTGGGAAGCAAGCTACTGAGTCCAATGTATTACACTGGTTCCAAGAGAATGGGGGTTTTCTTAAGTAGAAATGGAAGTTGACAATGAAGGTTTAAGCATTTGTGAGAGAAAAGAAGGGACAGCAGGACAGGGAAGCAAGTCTAGAAACTACAGTATTCCCTCAAAGAGCTTCCCTGTGAATGGATTAAGCTATTTTTTTTTCCTTTCCCCTTAGACTGTGGAAATATAGTTACATTCATATTTTATATTATAAATTTTAAATGTAACTTTGATGTTTGAGATTTATAGAAAAATTAAAATGTAACAAAGATATTTCACCATATTTGCTTTATCCTTCTCTATTTTTTTTCTTTAAAAATATTTTATTTTATTTTTGTATTCCTTTTTTTAAATTAACATATAATGTATTACTTGTTTCAGGGGCCCACGTCTGTGAATCATCAGTCTTACACATTTCACAGCACTCATCATAGCACATACCCTCCCCAGTGTCCATCACCTTATCCCTTTTACCCCCTACCCTCCAGCAACTCTCAGTTTGTTTCGTGAGATTAAGATTCTCTGATGATGTATCTCCCTCCCCTGGCCCATCTTGTTTCATTTTTCCAATAGTTTAAGAGGAATTTGCTAACATAATAACCCTTTCTCCTAAGTAATTCAGTGTGTGTGTGTTTTTTTTTTAAAGATTTTATTTATTTCACAGTCAGAGATCACAAGTAGGCAGAGAGGCAGGCAGAGAGAGAGGAGAGAAGCAGGCTCCCTGCCGAGCAGAGAGCCCGATGTGGGGCTTGATCCCAGGACCCTGGGATCATGACCTGAGCCGAAGGCAGAGGCTTTAACCCACTGAGCCACCCAGGCACCCCAGTGTGTGGTTTTTAAAGTAAGTGTATTCTTTTACATAACTACCACACAATGATTAAAATCAGGAGCTTGATATTAAAATGATACTAGTCTCTAGTCTCTAGACCCTTTTCATATTGAAACATTGGGGTCCCAGTAATGTTCACTCTCCAGAGTGTTACCTTCAGTGGCCATATTCCTTCTGTCTCCTGTAATCTGGACCAGTTCTTCAGTCTTTCTTTGTATTTCATGGATCTTCATGACCTTGACATTTTTGAAGAGTACAGGCCAGTTGTTTTCTACAGTGTCCTTCTGTCTGGGTATGTCTGAAGTCTCCTCGTGGTTTTGACAGGATTATTGCTGAAGTTATGCTGTGTTCTTCTCAGCACATCTTATCAGGAGGTGCAAGATGTGGGCACCCCAGTACTGTGGATGTTAACTTTGATCCCCTGGTTAAGGCAGAGACTCCCGCATTGCTCCATTGCAAGCTTACTCTTTATCCTTTTGTAATTAGTAGTATCTGTTGGGGAGACTAGTTTTCCAGTTTTAAAAACATTCTTATCAATTGTACAGTATAATTCTACTCCGCATATTTGGAAAGGAGGTTTTGTTTCTTTTTCTTTTTCTCCCATATTCACTGCTTAGTTGTCCGTCCACTTACCTGCTCTCAGCTGTGCCACTGGGACCCAGCCTTGCAAGCATCTCTGGTCTGAGCCTGTCCACACTGCCTTAGCAGAGTGTTGAGGGGTGGAAGAGAGTCCACAATGCCCATCACTCCCTCATCTCTTCAATTCCCAGAACACAGCTGTAAAAATGACATGAAATGTACTTTGTTAAGAGTTTGGGGAGTTTCTGAAAGGGATTCTATCAAATGGAAAATAAGAGGATATTCCTTTTTTGCTCTGCAACATTTAAGAAAGCTCTTTCTGCTGAGTAATTTTTTGAATACCTTTCTTAGAAAAGACACTGAGGCAATGTGTTCTGTAGACCTTACATATTCCTCCTCTTCTGTTATGTAGGAAGCTTAGTTACTGCCTGAGATCAAAGTCATTGAACTTGAAAAGTACTACTCCCATACCTAAAAGTTAATAATAATAGATTATTATTACTACATATCCAGTAAAGTCTCAGAATTCTTTCACTTTGGGCAATTCTTTGCAGACAAATTGAATATAAAGCCAGGGAAAATGTGCTCATAATAGAAAAACTCTCAATGTTAGCATAATGAACAGTCACAGTGAAAGGAAACATTTTAGTCTGATCTATAAGATACCTCGTTGCTTCTGGTTTGCCTTAGATAGTGGGAAAACTCATAAGGTGAAACATGGGTATTTCCTTTTCAATGTCTGTTTCCATGACAGATGAGATAAGATGTTGAGGGAGTATGTTTGTGAGAGAGAAATGAGATGCCAGTTTCCGTGAGAGGTAATAAAAGGAGTAGCATGCTTATTGAAATTTCCATTCTGCCAAAAACCTGCTCCAGTGAATATTTCATTCTAAATAACAGGAGGATCTCACATTCTCTCGATTTCATTTTAGATTGTTTTCTGCCATCGGGAAAGAAATAGGGAGACTTCTGTTTTTGTTTTTGTTTTCTCTTATCACAACACAGTATGTGTTGGAACTACTGGCATTGAAACAGTGAGTGAATTGTTTGGATTGGTTACCTTGAAGAAGCCTAAAGAATTTGGCAGACATTCAAAAGCCAGAGACATTGCACGAGTTAAGGGTAAAATTGATCTGCCTTCCAGCTTTCTGTCCAAACGACTGCCTCTTTCTGTTGCAGCTTTGGTGTCTGATCTCTCTTTTTTGGAACACTGAGAAGTTTTGAAAGCCCTGACAAATACCCAGTAAAAGCTACCAGCCAAGGTCAAGGAAGCTGCTTCCTTCCTTCCAGACACAGGAACATAGGCTGCTGGCGTGGGCATGAAAAGTGCATCTTGGAGCAATGCAGCCTGTTTCCCCTTGAGCTCTGTGCTCTTCTTTCCTCTTAGTACATTCAACTGTCTGAGTTTCTGACTCACAGCAGAGATACTGTTGCAGCCGGAGGGTAGTAGTTGTTTAGGCTGTCCTGGAATGCCCTTGCACTGAGAAAAATTAGAAGCTGGGGAAATCAATGAATTTTCCCACTGTGTGCATTTCCCACTAGCTCTTCCTCCCTCTGATTCTGCCATTTTAGAGGGAACAGCCTCCCCACTTTGCAGGCTACCAGTTTATCTGTGGAATCAGTTGGGGGCATTGAATGCATCCGGAAGAGAGGCTTCCAGAGCAGGAAGCAGAAAGAAGGATAGAGTTTTTTGTTTTTCTGATCCCTCAGAGAATGAGATATTCCACGGAATATCTCTGGATATTTCTGGATAACTGAAACTGCTGCCTTTGACATTAAAATTTATTTTTAACTTTGAGAAGCAGTATAGCATAGTGGCTAAGCACATAGACTCCGAGGCAGATTAGCTGTGTTTAAATCCTGACTCTACCACTTTCTAGCTTTGTTAAATTTCAGGACTGTACTTAACCCCTCTTGCCTCATTTTCCTCTTCTGTAAAGTAGAGGCAATAATAGACTCTGGAGAGTTATTGGTTTTGTTTGTTTGTTTTTAGAGAGAGAAAGCATGCACTTGCCTGCACCAAGTGGAAAGAGGGTCAGAGAGGGAGAGAGAGGAAAAAGGGAGAGACTCCATGCTGAGCCCAGAGCCCTGACTTGGGACAGTTCCACAACCCTGAGATCATGACCTGAGCTGAAACCCAGAGACTCAGGTGCTCAACCAATTGAGCCACCCAAGTGCCCCCAAACTCTGTACAATTACTGTAAGAATTAAAGAGGATTAGATGAATTAATATATGTAAAGCGTTTAAAACAGCGCTAAATATGTTGAGTCCTAGAAGAGTTATTATTAATTCAACAATTCATATGCAAATCTTGCTAGTAATTGTACCTACTTTCTCGTTTTATTTTATAAAATACATTGAACATTGAGTACCTGGTGCTTTCCTACCCAGAGAAATTAACATAGTCATGCCTTCAGGTCGTACTATGATGATGTCGCTGCTGAAATGATAGCTAATATTGTTTAATGAGCAGGTTTCATGAATGTTGCTGGTAATCCCTACAATAAACCTCTAAGATAAGTACACTTATAAATAGGTTAAGAGGATTTCAGTACTTGCCCAGTTTCACACCACCAGATGTAAAGATCTGAGATGCAAATCTGGAGGCTGCGTGACTTCCTAGCTGGTGCCCTTGGACCCCTCACCACACTTCCTGGTGCCTAGGGCTTCTTGTCCTGGTGCTGGTGATTCTCAAACTTGAGCATGCATTAGAACCTCCTGGAGGCCTTGTGTTAGAACACTCGCTGGATTGCTGGCCTCCCCGCCCAAGCTCAGATGCGGTAGTTCTGGCGTGGAGGCTGAGTACTTGGTGCTAGGTTACTAGGTGCTGTTGATGGTGGTGTTCCAGAGATGACGCTTTGAAAACCGCTATCCTGCACGGAATGACGCCAGACTGTTTTTGATTCCCATTATTATTATATTTTTTAGGGTTTTATTTGTTTGAGAAAGATGCAGCGAGAGAGGGAACACAAGCAATGGGAGTGGGAGAGGAGGAAGCAGGCTTCCTGCCGAGCAGGGAGCCCGATGAGGGGCTCTATCCAGGACCCCAAGATCATGACCTGAGCGGAAGGCAGATACTTAACAACTGAACCACCCAGGCGCCCCTCCCATTATTTTTTTTGCGATCCCATTACTGTTAGCTGCCACTTGAAGCTAGCCGTGTGCACTCATGCTCTCAAGCCCTATTATACACACATTAAGCTGTGCTAAAACTCTCAGTGGCTCACGTCCAATGGCCTTGAATGTGTGGATTTTATGGCAGCACCTGCCATTTGGAGGTTCCTTTTCTCTCACTGTTCAGCTCCCTGGAGCATCTGGTTCATTAACTCTGCTAGGAGGTTGACTGACTTCTTTGCATATTGCTTCTTTTTATTTCAATGTAAGGAAAGTGTTGATGAACGAAGCTCAATAGATTTAAATTTTCCATCATGTGCCACCTTTCTCTTCTCCACATCGAGGGCTATTCTTTGATACAGTGTCACACAGTCAAGCACATTGCAGACTTGGGTTTTTAGCCTCCTCACCTCAGACTTCTAGCTCTAAGGACCTGGGGTTTTTGCGTCTACCTTTTTGTTTTCTCCTTGTTTCTTTGAGTCTGATATGGGGCTTGATCCCAGGACCCTGGGATCATGACCTGAGCCAAAGGGAGCTGCTTAACGACTGAACCACACAGACACCCCTAGTTTTAGCTTTTCTCCATATAGTTCTAATCTTGTGTAAGCCATGGAGTGGTCACAGAATTAGGTGGAGCAAGAGTTTGTTCTTGGTAGAACTTCTTTTCTCTTTGAAAACAGAGTAGACCCTTGATCTCTGGGCCACTTTTCCTTAGCTTAACAGCATAAGAGGTAGGAAGCTCACAAGTCTGGCCTCCTCTGAAGTGGTGGGTTCCTCACGCTACTGAAGTACAGATAACTTGTAGTGCACTTCTATGAGAAATCGGGTCATAATAGGAAACAAAATTGGCTCACTTTTCCCCTGATGGCATCTTTATTTTGCGTTCCTTTTTTTGGGCTGTTCAGTAGTAAGCTGAAGTAAATATAACCTTAGCTGTAGCCCAAGTCCTCATTTTAGACCATACTTTGTGCTCTGGATAAATCATGTTCCCTCATATTTACTGTCACCTTATAAGCCCATATTTTAATTTCTATATTGTGAAATACTTTTAATATAGGCCCCTTCTACATTGCTGTATGGCAGCCATCTTCCAACCCCCCCCACCCCGCTCCCATATCCACCTCTGGACCTCATGCTTAAAGGAAAAGAGAATATTTATTTTCTTAAGCCCCTATAAATTGAGATTTCCATTACTTTTAACTGAATACATTCCTTATTTGATTTTTCTCATATAATCAGAATTCTGTAAGGTAGAGCTCTTCTAGAGTTGGTTAATTCAGTGGCTTAAAAAGTCATCAGAAGCCAAGGGCCTTTCCATCTTTTCTATTCTTCCATTCTCCTCATGACAGCAGAGTACCTCATGGTTGCTTCATGACTGCAGCAGCGCCAGACATCACATACTTACTTTCATATCAATATTAAGAGGAAGGGAAAAAAGAAATCTTTCTATCTTGGGTCTCTTTTTAGGAAAAGGAAAACATTTCCCCAAAGTCCCTCAGGAGACTTCTCCCTGTGTCTCAGTGGGTCCCGTGCTATGCGAAACCAAACGTTTGCCAAGAGGGATAAAACAACTATGACTGGTTCCAGCCCATCTGGAGTCACCTGCTTGGGAGGGAGGTGGGCCCTGTCTTCCCTGAAGAAAATAGCTACATGGAGAGAAACTAATAAAATCAAGGTTCTGTTAGAAGGAAGGAGAAGGGTTGCTGTTATAGAACTGACAGTGTCTACCACTGAAGTAGGATTGGTCTCTTTGGCCTGAGTCACATTCATGGATTCTTGGACTGCTTAGGAGAGAGTGGTCCTTAGGGAGATTTTGCATATTCTGATATACAGGAACCAAACTTAGTTTTTATTTGGACAAGTTAATTGGGAAATGAGTATTACGTAATCATAAGAATAATACAGGATGATGAACTTCAGCCTAAGAGAGATAAAGGTATAGTTTAAAAAGGAATTTTGTCTTTATTTTTAAAGATTTTATTTACTTATTTGAGAGAGAGAGTGAGAGAGAGCATGAGAGAGGAGAAGGTCAGAGGGGGAAGCAGACTCCCCGTGGAGCTGGGAGCCCAATGTAGGACTTGATCCTGGGACTCTGGGATCACAACCTGAGCCGAAGGCAGTGGCTTACCCAGCTGAACCACCTAGGTGCCCCATGCAATTTTGTTTTTAAAATAATATTAAAGACATGCTATGAGACAGCGCATATGGAGGACTTACTCTCACTTTACCTTTGAATAACTTGAGCTCTTTGGAGAATAATTCCATTTTAAGGCAGGTGCTTTGGTACAAATATCTGAAAATGAGAAGCTGTAAAGAATGAAAGTAGGCTAGTGTGACTTCCTAGTTATTTTTTATTTTTGATGTGAAGGTTTGAGATGATTCTTAATTTTGCAGAATGCTGCTCAGTCCTCAGAGAGCAGGAGCTCACAAGCTTTAGGGGTTTGTTTTGATGAGTGGAATCCGGCAACCTCAAAACCATAAGGGCTGGCTGGCTTCAAGAAAAACACAGAGAGGGACCCTGCAGTTTTGTGATTAGAAGATAACTTTTACAAAATATTTACACATGAGTAGAACTAGGTAAATAGAACATGAGTAAATCAGGTAGACCTATCGGAGCAAAATTACAAACCAGACAATAATAAATGATGTATGTTTATTTTGGAGACATCAACTGGGAAAAAAAAAGGCATGGTCCATCCAGCTATCACTCAAGACAGAATTAACAATAATTAATTTTTGCCTTATAAAGAGATGATTTTTGCCATCATTACTGGTGTGTGGTAACAGTCTGTGTAACTTCCTTCAAGATCTCCATTAGCATATTCAGTATAAGATGTGTCCTTTCCTATTACTATGTACTTATAGAACTTAGGAATGCTTTGTCCTTTCCAAAACTCATTTTCTTACTTTTCAGTTCTTGTCAGATGGCCAGGCAACTACAAAATGATTTAATATTCTACAACAGCACAACTCTTAAAGGGATATTTACCTAATTTTTGCTTTACATTTTATAACTTCATTTTATAAATTTTAGTCTGAGCTTGTAATTTTAATCCATAACAGTGAAAGAGCAAATCAGATTTGGTTTTGTCACAAAGTATTTGGGCAGGAAAAAGCTCTTTTGTTTGCCCCATTTTTAGATTAGCCACAGTTACTTTAAGTATTTAAGGCCTTCTGTGAGGCACCTTACTCCCTGACAACCTGATGGCAGGACATCCTCATTCTTTTCTAATCCTATATATATATACCTACATATATACATATAATCCTAAATATGTATATATCTACACACATGTATATATACGTGTGTGTGTGTGTGTATATACACATATATATATGCCTGTGTGTGTGTGTGTGTGTGTGTGTGACACACACACACACACTTGGGGCAAGATACTTAGTCTCTCTGTGTCTCAGTTTCCTTACCTATAAAAAGGGAGCTAAGAATATTATTTATCCCTCACAGTTGTTATGAAGATTAGATTAGTTAATGTAGGTAAAGTTCTTAGAACAGTACCTGGACCAATAGGTACTCAGTAAACACTAGCTAATAGTATCCCAATAATTATTTAGAAAACATATTAAAAACACATTTCTCAATACTGGCAAATGCTATTAGATGGCTGGCTCTGTCAAAGATCTTTATGTAGAAAATCATAGAACATTAAAAATGTCTTATATTAGATATTTTATATACGTTAAATATAAGACCCGAAAATGGAGAAATGTTATGTTCATAGATTCCAAGATTCCCATATCATAATGAAGTAAAATCCCCTAAATAAAATTATTAATTAATTCATTTTCAGGCAAAATACTAATTAGGCTTGTTTTTCTATTCTTTTTTTTTTTTTCTTTTTTGTGAAATCTGATGAACTGATCCAAAAACTTACTGGAATAGTAAAGATGCAAGAATAACCAAGATGAAGAACAAAACTGAAGGAATTGCCTTACTAGGTATCACTATTCCTTATAAAGCTGTAGTAATTAAGCAGTGTGCTATTGGCCAGGGATAAACTAAAAGGCTAGTGGTATAGAAAAGGGAATTTAGGAGACACTAACATAAATGGAAAATTATATCTAAAAAATGGAGAGGTGCCAGTCTGGCCCAGTCAGAAGACCAGGTAACTCTTGATCTCAAGATCATGAGTTCAAGCTCCATGTTGAGTATAGAGGTTACTTAAACAAATAAATATTAAAAAATAAAAAAAATTTAAAAATGACATTACAAATCAATGCATGAAGGATAAAAAATTGGCTATCCATATTTAAAAATTGAAATATTTCTGGGGTGCCTGGGTGGCTCAATGGGTTAAGGCCTCTGCCTTCAGCTCGGGTCATGATCCCAGGGTCCTGCATGGGGCTCTCTGCCCAGTGGGAAGCCTGCCTCCCCCCTTTCTCTCTTCCTGCCTCTCTGCCTATTTGTGATCTCTGTCTGTCAAATAAATAAATAAAATCTTTAAAAAAAAATTAAAATATTTCTGTATTCAAACTCTGTAAGAAAGAATAAAGGTAAATAGAAGATCTAAATATAAATGTTTTTAGACAGAACTGAAAGTATACAGCTCAAGGTCATGATAATGAGGAGATGGAGTGTGAGCAGGGGAGTAAAATGGAACTGGAAAAGTTAAAGTAGACTTTGGTTATGTCTGGATGGATTTCTTTTTCTAAAGACCGGGTCACACCCATGGAGAGCTGGAGCATGGATGTTTGCTACCTTAGTCATTGTGTTTTTGTGTTTTGAAAATTTCACAAGATCAAAATGTAGAAAAAGAAAATGACAGCTCTGTAATTAATGAAGATGTTTTATTTTTAGGACTGAATTTTTTAGGACACTCACACAAAAAGATTTGGAGTACCCTACACATATCATGTCAACATTTATATCAGAAAAGGCTGGGCCACCCTGATGGGATCTACAGGTAGACAGAGCAGAGGATCTGGACTGCGGTCAAAATAGAAGTTTTAGTCTTGTTAAAGGAATTCATGCAAATGCTCTTGTCAAATTGTATGCTTTCATTCATTCATTCAGGTCCAACCTATTGAACACATATTTATTGAGTACCTAACATACATTAGACGCTAGGCTAAGGCCTGAGGATTCAGCAGTACAGGATAAGAGCCTTGCTCTGAAGGTTAATCTCTAGTGGGAAAGGCATTCTTTAAAATAAAGATTATTTAGATACATATATGATGACAAAATTTGATCTTGCTACAAAAGAAAACTAGTTATACTTGTGTGTGATTTAGTATTTTCTATATTGATCGTCAAATTAATTGAAGAAACACTTTATAGTTGAAATTAGTTCTTTGGCAGTTATCAATTTATTGCCTCTAATCTCCAGTTGCACCTATCATAATCCTGTATACAATTGTGAGTAAAAGGTGCTGCATGTTTTCTGAGATAGGTTGTGATTAGCCTAAAAGGAGGACACTCATTTTCCCAATACTTTGTTCTAGAGTTAAAGTCCCTGTAGTGGATTGAATGATGGCCCCCAAAGGTATCCAGGCCTAATCCCTGGAACCCGAGAATGTAATCTTATTTAGAAATAGGCTCTTTGCAGATGTAATCAAATTAAACTGAGATTATCCTGGATTGGAGTGGGCCCTAAAAACAGTTTGGCTGGTGTCCCTATAAGAAAAGGGACATTTACACAGGAATTTCTCAAAACACTTGGAAACTACACAATACATGCTGATTAAACAACACACTCCTAAATAATCATAAAGGACGTCTCAGAGGAAATTACCAAAGTGCATTGAACAAAATGCAAGTGAAGTTGCAGTATATAAAAACGTGGGGGGCACGGCTACTTTGGGGAGATTTACAGCACTGATCGCACGCTTCAGAAGCAAGGAAAAAAATCTCAATAAGCTAAGCTCCCACCTAAAGAACCTAGAAGAAGAAGAGCAAAATAAACCCAAATCAAACAGAAAGAAGGAAACAGTATGAGATGTAATTAATAGACCAAGATGGGGCACCTGGGTGGCTCAGCAGTTCATGATCTCAGGGTTGTGAGATATAACCCCGAGTGGGGCTCTGCTCTGGACATGGAACTTGTTTAAGATTCTCTCTTCCTCTCCCTCTGCCCCTCCCCCACCACACCCCGTTGTACTCGCTTAAAAAAAAAAAGACTGGTAAAGAAAATCAGTGAAACAAAGAGCTTGAGCTTTGAAAAGATCAATAAAATTGATAACCCTCCAGCAAGACTGTCAAAGTTAAAAGGAAAGGACACAACCAATATCAGGAAGGAAGGGGATATCACTACAGACCAAGCAGATATCAAAATGGTAGTAGACTACTATAAACAATTGTACACACATACATTTGACAACTTAGATGAAATGGACCAGCTTCTCAAAAAACACAAACCACCACACTCATCCAATATGAACTTATTTGAATAGTCCTATTACTATTAAATAAAATTGAATTTGTAATGAAAAACATTTCCCCCAAAGAAAACTTGAAGCCCAGATGGTTGCACCAGAGAATTCCACTAACTGTTTAAAAAAGAATTAATACTAATTTTACATAATCTCTTCTAGAAAATAGAAGAGAGGGAACACATCTCAATTCATTTTGAAGCTGGTATTACCCTGATAGCAAAATTAGGCAAAGACCAAACAAAGAAAGGAAATCATATACAATATTTCTCATGCATATAGATGTAGAAATCCTTAATAAAATATTAACCAATAGAATTTGTCAATATATAAAGAGAATTACATTCCATGATCAAGTGGGGTTTATTCCAGGATATAACCAATGAATTTTTTTAAGCATTTGAAAATAGAATAATTTCAAGCTAAATATGAAAAATTTTATATTTATGGACAATTTTTGTATTTATTTCCTTTCTTTAAGCACAGAATGTGTTCAATAATGCCATAAAATACTTTATGCTGTTTAGTTATTGTGTGAGCTGCATGCACCCAGGAGTATAATCTATGGTATTGATTCTATTTTCTTTTCCTCATTATAAGATTTCACCTAAGAAAAAGTTAATAGCAATTTTGTGTGTGATTTTTTTTTCACAAATAGCATTTATAAAAGAAATATAACTACATTATTTTCAAAATGAAAATGTAAAAATCACTGCATTGCTTTGTTAGTGATATGTACATATTGGCTTCTTAAAAGATCATTTCTTAGTAACTGATTACACTTAAAAATATAGCTTTAGTCAAATCATTGACTCCACTGAACACCAAGTAATCAAACTGCCAGTTTTAAAAGGCCATTAAATCAAAGCAGTCTTTTTCCTCCTCCCTCTTTGAAACAAGTTATAAAAAATGGAAGGACATGCAATGTACTTTGGCTAATGTGAAATTAATAAATCACTAGAAAATTATTTTTAATATTCTGCAGAGAGTCTTATTGTAATCAAGATCAAAGCAGCTTCATGGCTCCTTAGCATTTAATGGGCCAGTACCACACATCAGCTTTATTTTTCTATGTTTCTGTAAAGACTTTATTTCTAGAAGTTTCTCTGGTCCTTGTGGTGAGGGTATTTACCTAGAATACATCCCAAAGAATTAACCAGATAAAGACACAGTTTACACAGCTGGATATTATCAATTTTTCAATGGTAGAAAGCATAAATGAAAATAGAATAACTAAATCAAGAATGACAGAAGTGATAACGAAAAACAAATTAAAAATTACATTTATCAAGGCCAGGGTTACTCATTGTAAATTTTTTCTGGAGTTGAGTACAATATTGGTAGGCAAGAACACATAATAGTTTAATGTGTTTACTATTCTTTTGTATAAAATTATTGGCATTCATAGTCATAGGACCATTGTAGTTTTTATTTTTATGAAGGCCAAGTAGCAAGCACATTTGTGACATGAAAGATTTGTATTCAATTCCCTTTACCTAAAAGCGACCCAGTGCACAGAGCTTATTAATTTATCCTCAACTGATATGTAAATGATCAAACTAATCTTGATTTACCAACTAAATGGAATGTGAGATCTCAACAAGCAAAATTTATTAATCTTTCCATTGGGCTTTATATACTTCTACCCTGTTTCTGAAAGATTCAAAGAGGAAATTACAGCTTTTGTGGTTTTTTAAGGCATTAGTATAATCTAGTTGGTCCTAAACTACTGATCAGGAAGTAAACTTTAAGATTTCTTTTGTGTTGGTTTACCTGCGGCTACTTTATAAGAAGAACATGCTTTTTTATTCCTATTTATACTTTCAGATGTTGATCCATCCCCTTCCTTTCTTGATTTGGTCTTTTCATTTGAAAAGATATCTTTCAGGATAATGGTTGAATTTTTAGACTCATGCGTTCATATGCTCCTTTGTCTTATTATAGACTTTTTCCAGAAAATGACATTATGAGATTCCTGGCCAATGATTGGATTGGCAAGTTAATTCAGGCAAATATGAAAATACATGTCAGTAGCAAATTGGCAGAATCCAGTGGATATAATGACACCAAGTAGTAGGAAGGGTGTGGGGAAGATGAAATCATGTCTGTGTTGGTCGAAGTATAAGTTGGATTGATGACTTTGGAGAGCAATTTGGGAATATTTTGTAAAGTTGAAGATGCATCTACCTTGACAAGATACTTCTCTACCCTAGAACAAACCAGGCACTTGTACCAATGGAGATTCTTTGAGCGAGTTTTTTTTTTTTTTTAATTTTTATTTATTTATTTGACAGAGATCTCAAGTAGGCAGAGAGTCAGGCAGAGAGAGAGAGAGAGAGAGAAGCAGGCTTCCTGCTGAGCAGAGAGCCTGATGCGGGGCTCGATCCCAGGACTCCGGGATCATGACCTGAGCTGAAGGCAGAGGCTTAACCCACTGAGCTACCCAGGTGCCCCGAGCGAGTTTTTAATATAGGAAATAATCTACTTAGAAATGAATAAACACATACACCATGGATTATTCAAACAATTAGTATGCAAGATTTATAATAAATGGTCCAGGCCTACATGAATAGAGAGTTAATTAAAAAAATTCAAAAGTGGGGCGCCCGGGTGGCTCAGTGGGTTAAAGCCTCTGCCTTTGGCTCGGGTCATGATCCCAGCGTCCTGGGATCGAGCCCCACATGGGGCTCTCTGCTCAGCGGGGAGCCTGCTTCCCTCTCTCTCTCTCTGCCTGCCTCTCTACCTACTTGTGATCTCTGTCTGTCAAATAAATAAATAAATTCTTAAAAAAAAAAAAATTCAAAGGTGAGTAAAAAAAAATCAGTTGTAAAGGATACTTAAAGTATAATTTATGTAAAATTTAGAAATAGTACTATTTATGGATTCTACATACATAATAAAAGTAGAAAAACATCATGAAAATAATACACACCCACATTGGGATAGTGGTTACTGCTGGGGAAGAAAATGGCAGGTTGAGGGTATAAATGTACCCATAACATTTCATTTTTTAAGAATTTATTTATTTATTTGACAGAGATCACAAGTAGGCAGAGAAGCAGGCAGAGAGAGAGGAGGAAGAAGACTCCCTGCTGAGCAGAGAGCCCGATGTGGGGCTCGATTCCAGGACCCTGGGATCATGACCTGAGCCGAAGGCAGAGGCTTAACTCACTCAGCCACCTAGGCACCCCAACATTTCATTTTTTAGAAAGCAAAGTGAGAGAACTAAAGTAATGAAAGCAAACTATTAACATATGTTAAACTTGGTATTTAACTTGGTATTTTAGCGTTGTTTCACTTGTAGGTATCTTTCACATTGTCTTTTGAACTCTTATGTTTAAGTGGTTTCATAGTCATAAAGAAAAATAATTTCTAATTCCCCACTGTAAAGGGCTGAGTTCAACCAGGTGAATACTTCCTTAGGAGTATCACCAAGTATAGGAATTAAAGAGGTTTTCTCTTAAACTGGCCAAGGAAGTAGCAAGAGGAATAATTTGTCAAGGAATGAATTTTGAAAGTAGACCAAGATACATTGTTATTTTCATTGGAAATTTTTCTGACACAGTCCTCTTTTAAAAAATCTTGAGGATGGGTGCCTGGGTGGCTCAGTCATTAAGTGCCTGCCTTCAGGTCAGGTCATGATTCCAGGGTCCTGGGATAGAGGCCCAAGTCAGGCTCCCTGATGGGCAGGGAGCCTACTTCCCCCTCTCCCTCTCCCCCTGCTTGTGTTCCCTCTCTTGCTGTCTCTCTCCCTGTCAAATAAATAAGTAAATAAATAAATAAAATCCTAAAAAAAACCTCTTGAATTAACTTTTTCAGTGCCTATATTTTCTCATTAATAAAAAATAATGGTAATATTGCATAACATTTAATAAGCATTTACTGTATTCACATTCTGCTAAATTATTTATTTTCTCATCAAATTCTAACAAGGTTTCTGTGATGCAGGTATTATTATAAACCACTTTGAAAGATGGGCTAAATATTTTCTCTATTTACATAGCAACGCTAGTACCTTACTAGCAAGAGTAACCGTTAAAATCATTTACTTGGTGAGAAAAACAAGTTAATAAGTAAATCAATGAAATATTTAAGATAGTGGATATGGTCCTCCAGCATCCCTTCACTCTCATTCTATAGTGGACTGCCCTATCAATTGTTAGTGAAGTTTTTTGATAATTAACCTTAGGAAGAGCAAACTTATGTACTACTAACATTAACAGACTCTGGCCTTCCCTTTTGAATATTCTATTTAACAGTCTTTTTATTTCATTGTTAGGACCTCAAAACTAATTTTTTGAATATGTAAACATGAGTTTATACTACCAGGCATCTGTCTGAATGGAAAAGACATGCCTATGTCTAAATTTTCCTCCAGCTCAAAAAATTTTGTGTTTGTATAGTTAGATTGATTAGATACTAATTCTACTTCTGAGAAATAATAATCTTTTTATTAAGAAATAGAAATTGCTCATTTGTGCATTTAAAAAAGCTTCAAATTGAGACACAGTAGGTAGAGTTTTTATATATTAAAATCAAAGTGGAAAAAAATGCCCAAAGTATTATTCAAGTGTATTTATTTATCTCAGAAAAAGGGAAAAGCTGAGGACAGGATCAGATATGGGATCCAACTGTAGAAGCTTAGTTCCCAAAGTTATTTGAGAAGGAGGCTAATTTTTATTTTAGAATTAATTATAGTTGAATTTATTGAGCCATCAAATGCTCTAATAGGCACCTGTTGTTTTTCAGGAACTGAACTATCTTCTTTACAAGTAGGATTTCATTTTTTTTTAAAGATTTTATTTATTTATTTGACAGACAGAGATCACAAGTAGGCAGAGAAGCAGGCAGAGAGAGAGGAAGGGAAGCAGGCTCCCTGCCAAGCAGGACCCTAAGATCATGACCTGAGCTGAAGGCAGAGGCTTAACCCACTGAGCCACCTAGGTACCCCTACAAGTAGGATTTCATTTAGCCTTAGTAACATTGTATGCTCATTTTGCAAATGAGAAAACAAGATATGGGAGGGTGAGTAAAAAGCTCAAGGTTTGCATAGCTTGAGAATGGCGGAGTCATGATTCAACCTGGAGTAGAATTTGAATCCACATTATCATTTCTCTGCTTTTCCACCTCCTTTAAACTGTTAAGGAGACTCAATGTAAAAACCCCTCTAACTAGTTTTAGGGCAAGCAGGTGAATCTGAGTTCTGAAGCCTGCAACACCTTTTTACGGTAGGCTGAGCTCATACTTATTTATTTTTTTTTTTATGAGAAGCAGTCACAATTAAGGATATTAACCTAAAGGACCTCAATAAATAGCAGGGTAGAGCTTAATAGAAAAAAAAAAAGTTCTCTTTGGAAGACATGCTAAGGAACTACTAATGGCTTTTCTTTTTATCCATGAAAAGATTAGAAGTATTCTGGATTATTTTGCAGGCAGAGAAACAAAGGAATGCAAGACAGAGAAGCAGGATTCAGAATATTATATATTGCTTAGTATTACAAAAGCAATACATGCACGTGGTAGAAAACAAGAAAATATTGACAAAGAAAAGAAAAAGTTAAAAATCTATAACTATCACTGAGTGATAAATACCCTCATTACCTTGGTGTATACAACTGTCTATTTATTCTTTAAAAATCAAATCATGCTGTTCAACCTTTTTTGTTACCCGATTATAGCTTTTTTAAAAGCATTTATTTTCATTCTTTAGGGCACAAATGGAACTATAGAAATGTCAATACAGTAAATATATACACTTGAGGGTTTTGACTACCTTTCCATAAAACGTATTTTAACAGAGTATTATTTTCTTCTGTTCTCTAGTCAAGGTGGTTCATGACAATTGTGATCTAGTTCTTGAGACCAGCTACTGGGTGAATGTCAGCACTCTCATGAACTGAACAGGCCTCTATGTCAACCATATGATTCTTCTTCCAGGTTAGAAGGCTAAGCCAGAGCCAAAGTTGATACAGACATAACCATCATTTGTGAAAGGTAGAAGAGATCCTACAGAATGAGTGTTTATTTTACAGATGGGGAAAGTGAGGACTCCCGAATATGTCCAAGGCCATACAGCTGGGTCTTGCTGAGAGCCCCTAACTGAAATCCAGCTGTGCTAACTCAGTCCATGGCTCCTACATCCACTGCATATTGTCTCTCACTTAGGATTCTGTCTCATGTGATTGCAGAATAGAGCACTGTGTTCTAGCTCTATTTGGGGCAATGTTTCAAGCTCCACACTCAGGGCCCTGCATAAAGAGGGCCTTGGAAACATCTCCACCATTAAGAAATTCCATGAAGCTTAGTAATTGTTCCCATTACCCTTTAAAAATCCTTTCTACCAATGGAAGAACAGAATGCCCATTCATTGATCTTAGGGTTTAAAACAGCCATTGGAAAGATTTTTAATTTGGTTTTCAAAGTCCTGTTACTGGGCTATGAGGCAGGGTGGGAGTTTAAGGTAGAGGGGTAAATGTAGAGCAGAAGCTGGCCAGGGAATAGCCAAAGGTTTAATTTCACCAATGTGAAGGTTTTTCTTTTCTTTCCTTTATCAATTGTCATTGTCCTCTTCATTGTCAGACTAAAATTTATTTTAGATCTAACCTATCTTATGCTTATTGTAGTCAGATACTGAGCTGAGTACTTTATATATATATATATATATATGTATATATATATATATATTATCTCCTTTCATCTTATGAATCAAGTTATGTTTTTCGCATTGTACAGATTAGCAAACTAAGGCTCAAGAGATCTTAAGAGCCTCTTAGCTAGTAATCATGCTAGGATTTTTTGGGTCTCTGGAGCCATACTCTTTCCAGTCTATTATTTAATTCCTCTGACAAGTATCCATGAGGGGTTGAGGCCCCCAATCCCAAATCAGAGTGCAGAGTAGGCTTGGAATTGATCTGGACAGTGGTATGAAAAAGGAGGCTCCAAGCTACGGCACATGAGGCCTATGGCAATGAGTTTTCTGTGTCCAGTACTAAAGATTTTGATCTGTCTAACCATCCTGGAGTTTATATCCCAGGGGTGGGGTAAGGAGAATCCAATATAATCAGGCTGTCTTCTTTTGTTTTACATATGACATCTACTTCCAGAAAAGAATAAGAGGTGGAACTAAGTGCAGTTAACATGCTATAATTCCGTTCTTGGCAAGTGAGAGGTTTATGTATATTTAGGATCAGGGCAGGGATGGGAAGGGTGAGGATCTTCCAGTGGAAGGAAAACAATGTGCAAGTCACAATATAGGGTGTTGAAGGAGCACATTCAAGGTCATAAAGGCCACTCTGAGGCGTGGTTGACCAGCTTTCTCTCTCTATTGCTGCTGGTGGAGTATGCACATTTTTCAATTGGAATATATACAGTCTCAATTCTCAGAGTATGGTCTCCAGGCCAACAGCACCAGAATCACCTAGTAACTGTTGGAAATGCACGTTCTTGGGCTTCATGTCAGATTTACTGAATTGGAAAACTTGGAGTGCGGACAGGTCTTAGAGATCCAGGTGACCGGTGCAGCTAACGTTTGAGACCCACTGACTGGCAGCATTACAATATTTAATTGTCAGAGCAGCCATATGGGTTAAGTATTATTATCTTTGTTCTACAGAAAAGAAATCCAAGAAATGTCCAGTTAACGCTGGGTGTCATGCCCATTTAATAAATAGCAAAACCGAGATTAAAATTCACTCTTACGTGGTTGTAGAGTTTAGGTGCCACGCTGCTTCTGGGTAATTTTAGCTGTTAACTGAATTTCATCTTTGAGTTAATCTGTTTGGACATTTTCTTCAGAGGTGATTATGCTTTCATATCATATCATATCATATCATATCATATATATTTATGTTGCCACTTTATAGCATTTCAGTGATATAATAGGAACTACCTTCTATATGGAATTCCCTGGAAACACTGCCAGATCAATTAACTTTCCTTGCTTTCCCCTGTAGCTCTTTTTCATCCACAATTTATTTTGAAAATCTCAATGCTAAGACAGTTAAGGGAATAATCTAATAAGCAATCCTACATTCTTTGCTAGAGTTATCAGTTAACATTTTTCCAGATGTAACTTGATCTCTTGTCCTGTGTATATGCATCCATGTGCATATATGTTTTGTATCATACATTTTCTGAGCTCTTTGAAAATAAGTTGCAGATGTTGTAACAATTCACCTCTAAATTTAGTATGTGTCTCCCTGTAGAACTTTCCTTACACACCACAGTAATACAAGTACACCAAATAGATTCAACAGTTGTTACATAATATAAATATATAGTCCATATTCCAACTTCTTCAATTATTAAAGAAAAAGTCCCTTATAGTTTTTTTTGAAAGATTTATTTATTTTAGAGAGAGAGAGTGAGCTTGTGCAAGTGTGGTGGGGAAGGGCAGAAGGAGAGAGAGAAAGAGATTCTTAAGTAGACTCTGTGCTGAGCGCAAGCCCAAAACAATGCGGGGCTGGATCTCATGACCCTGAGATCATGACCTGAGCTGAAACCGAGAATCAGATGCTTAGTCTACTGTAATACCCAGGTGCTGCCCTTGTTTATTTTATTATTATTTTTTTAAATTCAAGATTTAACAGAAATCATGCAATGCATTTTGCTGTCATGTCTTTTTAATCTCCTTCCTCTACATAGTCCCTCTGTTCTTTTTGGTTGCTTTCATGCCCTTGACATTTTTGGACTGTGTGCTCATTGTCTAAGAATGTCCCACTTCCCATTTGTGTACTTCCTGTTGCATCATGTTAGGAGGCACGTGATGTCTGTTTGTGGCATTCTTGATTATGAACAATTTGGTTATTTAGTTACTTGATATCTGCTTAGATCTCTGCAACATAAAGGGACAGCTTCCTCCTATAAATGAAAATTGATATGTGAGATGATGCTCTGAAACCTGTTCTTCAACTTTTCACTTGGGGGTGTTAGCCTCAGTATCACAGAGAGGGTTGCAAAAGCATGATTTTTCTAATTCTTTTATTTCTGCATTTATTAACTGGCATTCTTCTCCTCCATCATTTCCCCTCTTTTACTCTCCCCTTTATTTTTAACATATTATGTATGCACATATCAATGTAGGTATGAATGTGTATATTATGCATATATGTATTATCACCATTTGCTTTGATTACATTTTTTTAAAGATTTTTTAAAATTTTATTTATTTATTTGACAGAGAGAGAGAGAGAGATCACAAGCAGGCAGAGAGGCAGGCAAAGAGAGAGGAAGAAGCAGGCTCCCTGCTGAGTAGAGAGCCTGATGCAGGGCTCGATCCCAGGACCCTGAGATCATGACCTGAGCTGAAGGCAGAGACTTAACCCACTGAGCCACCCAGACACCCCCTGATTACACTATTCTTAACATTATCTTTTTATTTAAGTCTAAGGTTAATCTATTATCATTTCTATTATTTTTGAAGCATAAATACATCATAATTTTTAATGAATGATACTAACTGTATGATCACTGGGTTTGTACCTAGATAGAAGAAATAGAAGAGATTCGATGATTTGTTTAGCCAGTGGGATGAGTCAGCCCCTTACTCTTGTAGTCTCTTTAACTCTTTAGGACTTTGTTGACATATTTGTGGCAGAGTGGAGGGAGGAAGGATGGCTAGAGAGAATCTTTTAGATCTGATTTCCCCCCCAGATTTCTGTATTTGTAGGGTATATTTTAAGAGAAATCTGCTTTGAATTGGAGTCAAAGATTGGTTCTCTGGTGCATTTTTACATCTTTGTGAGTTCAGTGGTCTTCAACAAGTATTATATATATATGTGACTGTGGCATATGTTATATTATTATGCTCTCTCTCTCTCTCTCTATATATATATATAAATATATATTCAGTTGTTGTGAGAAGAGGATCTCTATATTTTCTTTGGTATTATGAGTCATCTTCAGGTTTTATTATTGCTAAGGGGAAAAGAAATG
Organism: Taxidea taxus jeffersonii; assembly: GCA_003697995.1. Lineage (NCBI taxonomy): Eukaryota > Metazoa > Chordata > Mammalia > Carnivora > Mustelidae > Taxidea > Taxidea taxus. The sequence goes on from ML103420.1 coordinate 71,919, forward strand.
ACTAAGATTCAGAAAACCTTATGTTTCTTGAATAAAAGTTATAAAATAGGTCACAACCCTTGGAAACAACCTGTAGAGTACATGAAAAATATAAGCATGATGAATTGTGAGAAAATAAAATTTGATTTGTGCTAGAGTGAATGAATTGGGTTAAAGGTAGTAAGATACATTTGTTACTCCAAAGAGACTACAAACATTTTTTAAAAAGTAGTCTTGTCTTAGATAAAAAATGCCATGTTAAAATTAAGTTATTTTTAAAACTATGATCATTTAGACTTGTGATTATATATACTTTAAAAAGCATGATGGAAAAAGAAAAAAAAACATAAAAATGGGATTATCTTTAAAATGGAAATTAAGAAAAAGTAAAGTAGCTGAATATAATGATTTTCTAGCTATGTCCCTTCTGGTTTTCTTCAAAATTGCACCCTCTCAGTGGTGGGAAAGCTCAGAGAAAGTCTAAGTCAGTAGTTGAGTAAGTAGGTTGGATGTTAGAAGTGCGTTTGCAAAACTTCAGAACAGATCTTCTGTTGCTTTATTATGTTTTCATTTTTATTTTTTAGAAGATTTTATTTATCTGTTTAACAGAGAACAAGAGAGAGGGAGCGTGCAAGCAGTGGGGAGCTGCAGAGAGAAAAGGAAAAGCAGACTCCCTGCTGAGCAGGGAGCCCAATGCAGGGCTCAATGCCAGGACCCTGAGATCATGACCTGAGCTGAAGGCAGAAGCTTAACCCACTGAGCCACCCAGGTGCCCCTCTTCTATTGCTTTAAATAAAGCTTCCAGGAATTTCTTTCTTTAACTTTTCTCCTGATTCTTCCATTAAAGGCTGTATAAGCACAGGATAACCATGTAGGGGGAGGAAATTTCTCAGATTTTTTGGAGAAAAGAATTTGAGGTAAAAAATCTCAATCTTTCAGGTGCAAACAGGGCTGCCATGGGTGTGGGACAGACTGTCCCTGTCTACACTAGGGCTCCTGGCCAGGAAGGGTGGGGGGGGGGGTCATGCTCTGACTGACAATCTATGCACCGTGAGAGAGATCAAGAGACTTCAGTCTGGAAGAAAGAGTGCCTTTCTGTAATATGCACAAAGGACGCATATGGGCTAGGTTAAACCTGGCTATAATATTGGTGAAATTTAGAAATAATTCTCTTTCCCTCTCTCTCTTTTTTAAAAAATAATTCTCTTTTAAGTGCTGTTCTAGATGACTGTGTCAGAAGGAGATGTAGGAAGGGGAAAGTAAAGGTCTAAAGGCTATACTCCTCGATTAAAATGACAGGTATTGATTATCATTTTTTATCTTTCCTGATCTTTCTGGAAGAGCAAAGTGATCTTTCAAATTCCTTTGTGAAGAAAAGCAGTGATTATGTTTAAAAAAATATTTCTGGTGTTCGGAGTGAGCAACACATTTTTTTTAAATTTTATTTAAGCTTTTTTTAAATTTAAACATATAATGTAACCCCGCCACCTTCTCCCAACCCCTCTCCCCCCCACCCCCCTCAGTTTGTTTTATGACATTAAGAGTCTCTTTTGGTTTGTCTCCCTCCCGATCCCATCTTGTTTCATTTTTTCTTTTCCTACCACCTTAACCCCCACCCCCATTGCATCTCCACTTCCTCTTATCAGGGAGATCATGTGATAGTTGTCTTTCTCCAGTTGACTTATTTTGCTAAGCATAATATGCTCTAGTTCCATCCATGTCGTCGCAAATGGTAAGATTTCATTTCTTTTGATGGCTGCATAGTATTCCATTGTATATATATACCACCTCTTCTTTATCCATTCATCTGTTGATGGACATCTAGGTTCTTTCCATAACTTGGCTATTGTGGACATTGCTACTATAAACATTCGGGCACACATGCCCCTCTGGATCACTACGTTTGTATCTTTAGGGTAAATACCCAGTAGTGCAATTGCTGGGTCATAAGGTAGCTCTATTTTCAATTTTTTGAGGAACCTCCATGCTGTTTTCCAGAGTGGTTGCACCAGCTTGCATTCCCACCAACAGTGTAGGAGGGTTCCCCTTTCTCCACATCCTCGCCAGCATCTGTCATTTCCTGACTTGTTCATTTTAGCCATTCTGACTGGTGTGAGGTGGTATCTCATTGTGGTTTTGATTTGTATTTCCCTGATGCCCAGTGATGTGGAGCACTTTTTCATGTGTCTGTTGGCCATCTGGATGTCTTCTTTGCAGAAATGTCTGTTCATGTCCTCTGCCCATTTCTTGATTGGATTATTTGTTCTTTGGGTGTTGAGTTTGCTAAGCTCTTTGTAGATTTTAGATTCTAGCCCTTTATCTGATATGTTGTTTGCAAATATCTTCTCCCACTCTGTCAGTTGTCTTTTGGTTTTGTTGACTGTTTCCTTTGCTGTGCAAAAGCTTTTGATCTTGATGAAGTCCCAATAGTTCATTTTTTCCCTTGCTTCCTTTGCCTTTGGTGTTGTTCCTAGGAAGAAGTTGCTGTGGCTGAGGTCGAAGAGTGAGCAACACATTATTAATGGAATCTTAGTTTGGGGTATGTCTACTTTCACTTCTAGTTCCCAAATATTAGAATTTCAGAAGAAAATCATTTAAAAATAATATTTATGGAAGTTTTTAAACTACTTTCAAATTTTTTATTCTTTATATTCACTCTCTGTAATCATATTAAGATATCTTCTAAAAATCAGTGGCTTTTGAGGGACCATAAAAGCTTACCCACAAAAGGTTGTGGGATTTTTTAAAAAAGACCTTAAAAGAAGCATCTGTTACCATTTTTTTTCCACATTCAATTTATCAACCTTAAAAGTAAAACAGCCAGTTTTTTGTTTTTTGTTTTTTGGTTTTTTTTTTATCAGCAAAATGTGCTTATTCAGAAATAGCACAGGAATTACAATTTGGGACAAGCATATGGCAAAAGCCATAGGCAAGTCTGGAGAATAAAGGAAAGGGATATAATTTTATAGAGGAGAGTGGGTAGTCTGAAAGTACTGTTATAAACAAAAAGTCCATTTGAGTAAACTGGGAGTTGAAAGTGTAGTGGCTTTCCATTGGCTGAGTTATAGAGGTTTCTTATTGGCTGGGCTGTTGCCAGACAAGGGGAAAAATCTTCCTTCTTCCTGCTGTGGTAGTAAAGCTTTTTCCTTTTGGGAATGTAAGGTGTGCCTGTTCATTTGGGCCTGCAATTGATGACAAGTGGTGATATATGAGAGGGCCCCCTTTTGGCCTCCTGACTCCACTTTAAATAAGGTGTCTTTAGTTTCACACATTGCTATTTGTTTGTTATTCATGTGGCTGATTCTCACTGTAACTTAATGGAAGGAAGCAAGGCAAAGCAACAATTAAGTAGTCTATATCTTTATCAGACTTTAATATTTTAACAATTAAGCAATTTTTATATAAATTGAAGTTGCTATTACTGTTATTCTCTAGTGCTTACCAATGTTTAGCAGTCTTTGAATTGCATTGAAGTTAGTTGTCTTTGTACCCTTTAAGGAGAAATCTGGGAAATTGGGAAACGGAGGTGGTTTACTGAAAATTGTCATTCCACTTTTTTTTTTTTTTTTTTTTTGGAGACATACCTGTTGAACTTTTAAAAAAAATGTGTATGTGAGTGGCAGTATTTGTAGGTATAGGGCATTTATAGCTAATCAAGTTCCCTCAATCTTCTGAATTCTTTGTATTCTCCAGTAACTGTGTCTGATCCATTTTGACCATCACCCCCACCAAATGCCTCACTACCACACCAGATGGACCAGATGGCTTTTCTTTACTCCAAACATGCTACTCTGGAGACATGCCTAAATTCTATCATTCTTTCTATTTTCCATGGTTCATATACCTGAAGCAAGTGAAGATTAACGAACAGTCACCCTTTGAAATTAGTTTTTCAGCAAGCAGTTTCTCTCTAGAACTCAAGCATGGAAAGACTAGGAAATACATACAACAGCTCCTTCTCTTCTCACACTGTCCAGCTGGGGCATGTTTTTTCTGGTTTCAACAAAATATTCAATACATTTTAATTTGGGCCAATTGCCAGATTTGCGATGGCACCACAGAGCTCTACAATTGATTTTTGAAAGTGGCTATATTTTTAATTTTTGTCTTATAACATAGGAGGATAAGTTAATTCTCTAGAGTACACTATAAAATAAAGCAGTAATTTCACTGTTTTGTTTTGTTTTGTTTTAATGAGTCAGCAGAGAGGCTATGACTGGGGAACTTTTATGGATCAATTTGGATTTACAATTTGGATTTACAATTTGGAGAGCTAAAAGAGGAGATAAAGAACCAACTAACTGTTGTTCTTGAGGTATTGTGAAGTGTTGCTGACCTACGATAATGACTCCCATGTTAAAATCCTTTAATTAGGGGCGCCTGGGTGGCTCAGTGGGTTAAAGCTTCTGCCTTTGGCTCAGGTTATGGTCTCAGGGTCTTGGGATCGAGCCCCACATCGAGCTCTCTGCTCGGCAGGGAGCCTGCTTCCTCCTCTCTCCCTGCTCTCTGACTACTTATAATCTCTGTCTATCAAATTAAAAAAATCCTTTAATTGTGCATTGATTTTTCCATGGTAGTAGAGTTTGTATTGTCTGCATTCCCTCTGATACTTTTGGGAGCACAGAATGATATGTTTCTGATCTTTGTAATATTTAGTAGGATTAATAGGAAGCCCAAAGTGTGAGTGACTTAAAGAAGGCAGAGATTTATTTCTCTTTCTCATAAACAGGAAGCAGAAGTAGACAATCCAAAACCAATAAGGAAAGTCCACAAACATGAGGGCCTCAGGTTATTTCCATGAGGTGTCTCTGCCATCTTAACGTATAGCTTGTAGCTCACAGTCCAAGATGGCTGCTCCAGATACAAATCTCACATCTGCTCTTAGCCAGCATGAATGAGGAAGGATATATACCCTTTCCTTTAAGGAAGAATATTTACTTGAGTTTTCAAAGACCATTTCTAGTTATAACCTCTTGGCCAGGATCTAGTTACATTGCCATGTCTGGCTATAAGGAAGACTGTGAAATGTAAATTTCATTCTGGGCAGCCCTGTTCCCAGTTAAAACTTAATGGTTCTATCACCAAAGGAGTAGAGGAAAATGAATATTGGGGTACAATTAGCAATATCTGCTGTACATTTTAATAGTTTGCTTCAGAGGCTTTATTTATGAATTGTTTTCCAGGGGCAGTTGTTAAATTCTTAAGAACTTGACCTGTTTTCTGGAATAGTTCAATGCATTTTGTTAATGATACTGTTTTAAATTATAAGAGAGGGAGACTCTGATCTTTCTTAAATGGTGTAAGAATGGGGCACAGATCTATACCCTGTTTCTCATCCATCAGCTCTGGCACACAGATATACCCAAACCTTTATATCTGTGTTGCTACATTTTGATCAGTGAGCAAAACTTATTAATTTTTTAGCTGATTATGAATATAGCTATGCCATATTGTCATTTAGAACACAGAACTGAGTAGGTGCCCGGAGGCTGTATACAGCGGGTACAGAAATCAAGGGCAGTATGGGGAGGCTACTGTATAGGAGATGGAGGCTCTCCCTTGTAGATTTGCTATCATGAACATGGGGCTTCCATTTTCCACCTTCATCCCCACATTCTAGCCAAGAGGAAGGGAATTAGTGGAGGAGAAGAGCATATGCCTTCCCTTTACTGGCAGAATTTGAAATTTGCACACATTACACAGATAGATCTACCTATCTCCCACTCAGACTTTTATATTGATTAAATCTGATTACCCCTAAGTCTTTTAGCCTTTAACATTGTTTTCTATTTTTCATTATAAAAGCAGCGTATATATTTTGAAATGTATAAATCTCTAAATCTATTTAAAGATAAGCATTTAAGCGTTTCACAGTATAAATTATTGTCTGCATTTAGAATGGTATCTTTAGATTGTCTTATCAGAATGGAACAAACAGATTTGGTAAATATTGCCAATTTACTTTAAAAGATTAAAATTTACATTCTTAGCTCCTATATTTGAGAGTGTTTATTGCAACATTATCAGCATTAAGTTTTCTCAGTTTTAAAAAATATGTAAAATATCTTCATTCTAAGTGAAGATAAATATTTATTGTCTATTCCTAGCTTTTTCCATTTTGGTTTTTTTTCTTAAGGAATCATATTAGGTATTTATATTTAAGTAATGCTAATTTTTTTCCACCGTATTCATTACTTAAAAATTTAAATATGTTCTAAGTCTTCTGAATTCTTATTAAAGAATTTAATAAGAACTTAATTTTTATTTTTCTTATTAAAGGAGATATAAAATGCATACATAGTTCGATTTATGGATCATGAACATTTATTTTCTTCTGTATTTTTTCTTTAATTTAATTTGGTGTATGGAATGAGGTAAGTCTCTAAACCTATATATTTTCTCCAAATAGCCGGTAGTGAATCTCTGCTGTTTATTAAAGAATCTTTTTCATTTGCATCGATTTTTAAGTGTCTTGAATATCATATAAATACACAAAATATAACATGTATTTTCAACCCATCTCTTCTGTCTTATTGGTGCCAGAAATGTTTTTGTGGCAGAATGTTAGTACGTGATGAGAAATTTTTGTTTTTAAAGATGTTGGTTTTTTTTTTTTTTTTAAGATTTTATTTATTTATTTGACAGACAGAGATCACAAGTAAGCAGAGAGGCAGGCAGAGAGAGGAAGGGAAGCAGGCTCCAAGCAGAGAGCCCAATGTGGGGCTCGATCCCAGGACCCTGGGATCATGACCTGAGCTGAAGGCAGAGGCTTAACCCACTGAGCCACCCAGGCGCCCCAATTTTGTTATAGTGTTTGGATGTCCTTACAGCAGTCATTACCATTTTGAGCTGAGAGACCCATAAAAGCATTTTTTTTAAAAAATGTGAATTTAGAAAGTGCTTTTCCACATGAATGTCCTGCAGGCACTTCAAACTCAATACATCCAGAATAAACCCATTTATTGGTAGCCCAGATACTGCTCTTTTTTCTAATGGTTCCTAACGCAGTTAATGGCTTAGCTTTCATCCAGACTCCCTCGCTACACAGCCCAGCGCCATTTTTTACTTTTCTCTCTGCATTTCACCCTATATACAACTATTTCCTAGGGTTTTCTAACTCTGTCTGGAAAACAAGAATCATATTTTTCTCTTTGGCTGCTACTGCTTTTCCTCTCAGGGCTCGGCCACCTCTCCGCTGGACACTGAGAACAGCTTCAGGTTCTTTCCTGAAGCCTCCCATGTGTCCACCTTCCGCCCAGGTACCGGTATCTCTCTAGATTACAGATACAAGCACATTACTCCCTCTGCTCTTAATCCTTGGGAGGCTTCCTGTTTTCTTCAGAATAGAGTTCAAACTCATTACTGGGCTATTCAAAGCTGAACAAAAGATGGGTCTCCTTCTAGCTACTTTTTCGGCTCCCTTCATTCCTGGTCACCCACAAGTGTTGTGTTTCTGTCACCCTGGTAAATGGCTCACCTTTACTTTGAAATATTTAAACATTCTTTTCTGTTGGGCTATTTTGTAATAGCCACATGGTAGGCTCTTTTGTCCATAAACACCTCTTTCATAATCCACACTTTAATTCCCAGAGCAAATATCATTGGCTCTGGAAAGCTCTCCTTATCTATCCAGTCAAACTTAATTGCCCTGTACTCTGCGCTCCTATTGAATTCGTGTACACTTTCATCACAGCTCAGATTACTTTCTCAATTATTTAAGATGCAGTATATCTGGTGAGACTGTATATTTCAGAGGGGCCAACGTCGCCCATCTGTCTTTGGATGCACAGAACATGACCTCGCAGCAGATTTTCTTAGTTCTGGGAGAATAACTTCAGCATTCCCTCTTAGTTGTATAACTAAGATAGGAATTTGTATCTGCAGCATGGACAGTGTCTAACCCCCCAGCCCTCTAGGACTCTTCAACGTGCAGAACTCATCCTTGGGGAAGATTTACGTGTTTGCAGAGAGCCAAAGTATATCCCAGAAGACATGTTCAGGAACCATCTTCTTTCCTTCCAAGATTTAGTCAGGTAACTTTTTAGATGGCTTGAGAAGGTTCTGATGGATTTTATAGCCCTCAGTCACTAAAGCCTATGAAGGACCGGAAGAGGAGCTTACTGTGAAGGAAGGTGGTCCTCATTAGTGACCCAGGTTCACCATGATTGTCCCTATTTGTGGGGTTTGATTGTTTCTGACAGAGCTGGAGTTTGAGCTGGAAAGCTCTATGACCTGACATTCTGGCTTGGCTCCTGCCCCCCATCCATGGTGGGCTTCTGAGTACAAATTAAAGGAGCTAAAACCTTGGGAACCCAAGCAGAAGGTAGCATTGCAGCCTCTGGTAAGGATCTTGCCCAGGCAGATGACTTAGGTACCAGAGGCCAGAGGCCAGAGGCCAGGAGGCATTTTCAATTTCATTAGCAACAGAAGTAATGAAAATTATAAATTGAGGCTCATGGTATTCTGATCAAACTCTCCAGTTTTGTCTTGTGAACGTCAAGTGGTCCTCCTTAAACTAAACCCCCCCCCCCCCCGCTCCAGGATTTCTGTTGGAGAAAGAGCTCAGGTAATTCTGGCAGGGAGTAATTGGATTATTGGAGGAGTAACCATATTTGTACTCCAAGCTGGTTAGGCAGGTTATCCAGGTTACACTTAGTTGTGTCTCTCTCATGACACGGTAAATATCTGCCAAGTGGATCTCCCTGGTGATAAGAACAGTTATTTGAACATTGTAAATATTTGTATTTAATTGCTTCGCCCGTATGTTTATGTTAATGTTTGTAACTACAGTCCTCACAGGTCACATTTTAAAGCCCTGTATAAAAAGTTATTTTTGATTTGCAAATATTCTTATGGAAGATACAGACTACCTGGAAGCAGGGCTGTCTCTCTTCCTTGGGGTCTCAAGCTGTAGGTAGTACTGTGTGTCATCCTTAAAACCCAGAGATACGCAGTGTCATTACATTTTTTAAAAATGATTTTGTCGGGGCACCTGGGTGGCTCAGCGGGTTAAGCCTCCACCTTCGGCTCAGGTCATGATCTCAGGGTCCTGGGATCCAGCCCCTCATCAAGCTCTCTGCTCAGTAGGGAGCTTGCTTCCCCCTCCCCCCTGCCTGCCTCTTTGCCTACTTATGATCTCTCTGTCAAATAAATAAAATCTCAATAAATAAATAAATAAATAAATAAAAAAAAATGATTTTGTCTACGCAGGTTGGCACTGGAGAGGATTGTACCACAAAATCAGTCCCCAGTTTTCGGTTGACAAGTCCTGCAAATTTGCTTGTTCTTGCTCTCTTACACAGAAATTGGTTGCCCTTCATTGCAATTTAAAATATCATTTTTCTTATTTAGAGAGGAAGTTTCCAAGTGCACCCTCCTCTTGGAGAATGTTTATGCTGACCATCTATAATTTAGAATATATAAATGCGCTCCCTGGGACTTGTGCTGGCTTAGCATCTTCCCCCAAACTCTTCAAAGAGACTTTTGTGCTCGATCTCTATGGTTCATATTGTTAGTTCCCCTCCCTATTTTTGTCTGTTTATGGGAAAGGGGAATTGCTTGAGTTTTACTTTTCCTGTCCTATATGAAACCATGTGCTCTATATTCCAATGGGAAATACTTGTAATATGCAGTAGTTTTAGCTGAAATGTCTAAGAATTTTTGTTAAAGAAAATATAGAGGTGTTTTTTTAAAGATTATTTATTTATTTATTTATTTTTCAGAGAGAGCGAGCACAGGCAGAGGCAGAGAGAGAAGCAGGCTCCCTGCCGAGCAAGGAGCCCGATGCGGGACTCGATCCCAGGATGCTGGGATCATGACCCGAGCCGAAGGCAGCCGCTCAACCAACTGAGCCACCCAGGCGTCCCATAGAGGTGTTTTTTAAGGAAAATATTGTTGATCTATCTATATACCTACAAATGTATGTATATATACATAATGCATCTATCTACCTATTTTTATCTATCGACCAACTATGTAGTTAGTGGTGTGCTACATGTTTCACTGTAGGCTCTCCAGGAGAGAATAATGTCTAGTTTCTAACTTTTGCCAATTTTGGCAGCATAAATAACTCCACCATGGCTCATTTCAATATGATGACACTGAACCCAGAATTGGAAAGTAATGCACAATAGAACACTGTAGCACTTCTGTAGCATCTTCACCCTAAAGATACAATAAATGTAAATAACTCCAAGATCTTACATCACGGTCAGCTAGAGTGAAATAAGGAAGTGGTCAGTTTTGATTATTTAGTACCTTCATTTTAATGCAATTTATTTAATCATAAGCTTATGTAACTTGATTTTTAATAATGATTATGTTTAAGAACTCTTGCAAAACTCCTGAGAATTTAGCAGTTGGCTTTGGAAGCTGGTGTAAAGCGGATCCAATACAATGCTGAATTAATCTATTTGCCTCTATCCACTTCTTTCCTTTTTCTAAGTAGAGTGGGCCCTGGGGCTGAGGAGATCTTTGTTGAACTTTATCTGGTGGGAGTTTAGGTAAGCAAGTCTGGAGGCAGAAGCAAGAGTAAATTGCAGAGTATAATAAAGTACAATAAAGGAGGCAAGCTTGTGTGTTGAGTGGGTGGATGCTGAGATTACAGGGTACTGGAGGCAAGAGTTAGCTTGCTCTGTGGTAGAAGGATGGAGAAGAAAACTCTCTCTTCTTATTGAGAAGGCCTCAATACATACCTTTTACTTATTTTACGTAATCCTGAACTACTCGAATTTGAAAGTGCTAAAAATAGCCTCTTCTGTCAAAAAACTTGAAACTATTATGATCTGATATTACATTTATTTCTATGGAAAAATTCTATTCCAAGTTGCCAGAGTAGAATGACCACAGTCTTTAGGAATGCTTCTACTGTGTAAAGCAGGGTAGTTTGTCATTGGGCATTGGAAGCAAATCTCTTCTTCCATTTCTTATAAGAAATCTTTGGTAAAAATCTGTGTTGCTGGGCACCTGGGTAGCTCAGTAGCTGGCCAGCCTTCGGCTCAGGTCATGATCCCGGGGTCCTGTGTTCGAGCCCCGCATCGGGCAGCCTGCTCAGCAGAAGGCCTGCTTCTCCTTCTCCCATTCCCTATGCTTGTGATCCCTCTCTCACTGCATTTCTCACTATCAAATAAATAAAATCTTTAAAAAAAAATCTACATTACTTAGTAACATCTTTAGGGGAAATGGATTCTTTTTGAAGAGGAAAATAATATGGAGTTTTATGTCAAGGTTGAGGCAGGCAAAAACTGAGACTGTATGCTTGCTTACATGAGGTATTTGAAAATAAGATATCTAGGACTGAAAATGAAATCACATTAAATGAAGTATAGAATCATTTGTTGAAGTGTAAATGTAGGCAGGATAGTGTGGGACTTCTTCTACTGCCCAGCTTTGGAATTTGATTATAGAATCTACCCTCACTATCTGTGTGACCTTGGGCAGGTTATGTAACATCTCTGTGTTTCAGTTTCCTTGGCTGTGAAACAGGAATTTTCATATTATATTGGCTTGAGGATTAAATGAGTTCTGTGTAAAACACTTGGAATAATTCTTGGTGCAATGCAAGCTGTAGGGTCAGCTTGTATTTTTAATTGGCTTAATGACTTAGGGATACAATTAATTAGAATATTATATATACACATATACATATATGTATATGGGTTTCTGGGTTTCTGAGGAGGCTGGGTTTCTGAGGAGTCCTCATAAGGACTTTCTGCCCTGTTTGAGTTTTGAACTAATTGAGATATAAGAAGCAAGAGTGATAGAGACGAGAGAATTAAAGTATTTCCTTTAATACTGATAATGTTGATGTAGCATAGTCTGCTCGCATCTGTAGGCAACCGGACTTCCTAATCCAGAAATTTAAAATCAGGCAGATTTTCCCAGCCGTAGGAGGCTCTGGAAACCTGCATGAATATTCTTTGGGCCACACCCTCTCACCATAGGGCTGAGAACAGAGCAGACAGAGCACACAGTGAGTATAGGGTGGGCTGACATCCAGAGGAATGGGGGTCCAGAGGAAAGGGGAAGGGGAGACAGGCCAGGATCTCTGTGCCTGGCTTCTCCTTGCATGCTCATGGTTAAATTCATTCCTTCCCTGTCATGGGTGAGTGGGTACATGACAGAGGGAAGCCAGGATTCTTTCATGACTGGAGCTCCTCCCATGTGGTAGGGAATAGGGGAAAGAAAAGCCTTCCCCTCCATATCACTGTTCAGTAACACAGAAACTACTTCTGATGTTTTTAACAGAGGATATTTAATTTACTCAGGTCAGGAAGGAGCTTGGAGGCCCAACGGGAGATGGTGAGACAACTCAGAGATTCATAGCAGCAGGAAGATATCAACAAAGGGAGGAGGTGCCCTTACCTGACCTAGGGGCTGAAAAACCCAGCAGAAGCCAGAATCCTGGTGGGTCTGGGTAGGAGGAGCTGGAGCCACAGAAATACTGAGTGAGGTAGAGAGGCAGGGAGAGAAATACCCTGGCTTCTTCCTGCCCCCTCCCTGCCCCAGCCCTCTCTGTCTCTCTCTGGTGCATCTCCTTGGCTGCCTTCTGCAGCCAGCCAGTTGACAGGAGCCTGGGAAACAGGGGCGGCCAGATTAGCCCATTGCTCTATAAAGCAGAGAGGGGAAGGACAAGGAATTGATCTGTGTGCAAAGAGGGCCAGGACCTGCATGCACGTGCATACACACGTGTGAGTGCGTGCACACACACACACATTCATTCTCATGCACTTAAACACCCACTTCGTACTACTCTGCTTATGAACTCTTTGGACTATGTGGATCAAAATATTCTTTTAGATGGTATGATTTTAACATTGCTTAGAGACACTGTCTATGGACGTAAACTGAAGGAAGTTGAAAAATCAATATACAATTTGGCCCATCTTTAAAGGCCTGGCAAACATCCTCTGTAACACTCCTAGATAATAAATCTCCAGACTGCTTCCCGACAGTGTCAGGTTATTGCCTCAATTCTTTATTTTTTCTTGTCCTTCTGAAGATAGATGCAGGTAAAATTCTCCACCCAGAGACCACCTTGAACTTTGACTCTGCACTTCTTCACCTTTTTATATCAGTTAATAACTTCTATCAGTTAGGGGCGCCTGGGCAGCTGAGTCATTTGAGTGTCTGACTTTTGGTTTTGGCTCAGGTCATGGTCTCAGGGTCCTGAGATCGAACCCCGTGTTGGGCTCTATGCTCAGTGGGGAGTCTGCTGGAGATTCTCTCCCACTCTCTCTGCCCCCCCCCCCGCTCTCTCTCTTTCTCCAAAAATAAATAAATAAATAAAATCTTTAATAACTTATATCCGTTAACGGGCAACTTCCAGTCTTGGTTCCTTCACGAAGCATTCATGCATTCAGACCTCATGGAGGTGTCATCACGGACTCCGTCGCACTTACTTTCTGTCTTTGCCATACGTAGTTACTTGTTTTATTTGTCTAATCTTGTGTCAGTCTCCTTAAGAATTGGCACTGGGTCTTAAAAATCTGTCATAAATATCCCAAGAAGCTAGCTGGTTAAAGCCAAATCATGTGGGTCTAATTTAAAAGTCCAGCTCTTACACTGTTGCTGAGCAAAGTTTTCTGGAAAGCATTTCATTTTCTGGCTGATTTCATACTCACAGGCCATGCCTGAAAGTTTTGAACCCAAACAATTACAGAAATGGAAGCCTTGGACTGCATTTGCTTTCCAGAGAATTGCGAGGACACCAGGTCAGGGCTGCTCACCCTCCAGGTCTGAGGTGAAAATCCTGAGAAAATCACATAACCTCTGTATGCCTCAGCTTCCTTACCTAAAAAGTGAGGATAAAGACAGTCTCCTCCTCATTACTGTATTATATAAGATAACCTGTGCTTATTGCTTGCATCCAAGCCTAGAGCTCCCTGTTGGTTTGTTGGTTATAATTTGATGTGTTGTTTGCAGAAGGTCGTTTTTAGGTAAAATCCTCAGAAATACTAAAAGTTGATTTTCTACTTTGTGCAGAACCATTTCTCTCATGTGCCTTGTCCACAAGGCTGAGTCGGGGGAGCAGAGAAGCCAAGTAGCTCCCAGGGGCACCAGACTCACAGGGATGGTAAAACATCACTGGAATTGGAATCACAAGACTGGCAGCGGGAGAGAATTATGGTTACTAGGATTGCTTTTGAGGGGCTATTCCTTTTAATGGAAGGGGGCTTGAAGAAGGCACTTGGGTTGGGGGAGTGAGAAACCCCAAGGGGTATGTTTATGTAAGGATAGGTGGTTGCTGAGTCACCTTTCCCAGGAAAGGCTCCTGGTGACTGGAGGGATTTGGCTTTGCTGATGCAAATTTGGGCCAGTTTAGAGTCGCTGTGAAAAGGCCCAGAGCCCCATATGGGGTCCTTTTCCACCCCTCTTCCTAGCACCACTAAGCTCCAGAGTTTCTCGAAAAATAATATAAAACAGTCCTTTTCTAGAATGAGGCACCAGTGTATTAGCTCTGTGGTGTGTATTTAATACCATGGATTAATAAAATGGGGGAACTTTCAATTGTGTCAGTCAGGGACCAAGGAATCGGAACACCTAAATTCAATATGAACATTGTTAACTAGGTGTAAGCTTGTGAACTAGATAACTGAAAGGGCCAAAAGAGGATTTTAAGGTGTTCTGGAGGGAGCAGTTGCCAAAAGCAGCTAGGGTTGAAGGCACAAGGGAGTGGGGCTGGAATTTCTAACATGGATGGTCCCAGAAGACACAGGAGCTCGGCCCTCTGAGGAGCGGTTCTGCCCAGCTGGGGCTGGGGTGTGGAGCTCAGAGAAGAGGCCTGAGGAAGAAGTCCTGGCCTGCCCATTGCTGGGGTCTCCAGACAGGGTGGGATTTGAAACTTGGTTCTTCACGTGTTGGGGAAACTACCAGTTGGGTTCAGCTGCTGCCACAAGAAAGAACTGCTCAGAGGACTAGAGAACAGACAAGAAAGAGCAAGTTCTTCCTCTTCCCCCAGACTTGCAACCTCCCCCCACTTCTGTCTCTCCCTCAGAGCGAGGTCCAGGTGGCAAAACAGGAAGATATGAAAGGGTGGGTTTGGAGCTGAGAAACAGTTACTTAATAACCGAGGCAGAAATACCCTGAAAGGCAGAACAAGTTACTTAGTAGACTCTGGTGACTAGGTCTTAGACCAATATTTCACAGAGTGTCTACTGGGAATACAGAGCAGACTATGACCTATCTCTGTCCTCAAGGAAGAGGGAAGGAGACTGATGTATAGTGTCAACTGTTGTATAATGTGACAAAAGGTCCCACACAATTATGATGGGAGCGCAAGGGGAGCCAACTGAATAGGTAGCGAACCGAATCATCTTTTTTTGTTTTTCATTAGTTAGGTGCTCTTTAGGTAGCTTCATTATATGAAAAATAGAAAAGCAGCATCAATGTTCATGCTCTTTTAAAGGTAATTGCTAGAGGTCATGTGGCACAGTTTCAAACATTTTCCATGTGTTTCCTCCAACCTAATCTCCCCAAATTTGTCAACCTAGTACAGTCTACTGGATGTGTGTGTGTGTGTGTGTGTGTGTGTGTGTGTGTGTATGTGTGTGTGTGTTTAAATCTCAAAGATTTCTGATGTTATCTGTAGGAACGCTGACAACACTGACTCCATTTTTGGCTCTCCATCTTGCTCATGTCCACGCAATAACTTCCTTAGGGCTCCGTGTTCCAGGTCCCATAGAGGTTAATACATGCCGTGACTGGAGTTCAAGAAGGCTTGTTCTGATTGTCCCTAAAGTTGCATCGAGAAGTCTCTACTTTAGATAACTAGTAGGAATGACTGATGCAAAGATCCACAAGATCCCTGCACAAGCAGGGGGGTGGGGTGCAGAGGGAGAAGCAGACTCCCCACTGAGCAGGGAACCATCCCAAGACCCTGAGATCATGACCTGAGCCTAAGGCAGACGTTTAACTGACTCAGCCACCCAGGCGCCCCAAAGATCCACTTGAGATAAATACCCTGTGACCTCACCACCATGCCCCTCATTCCAGAAAAGCTTGGGATTAGGGTCTGGACTGGGTAGAGAATAGCTGTGAAGAATGGGAGCTGTGAAGAATAGGTGTACAGTGCCTGGATCTAGTGTCTGCCCGATCCTCCCTATCACTAAGTTACCCTAAAATAAAATTAGTATAAATGGCATGGAGTGACTTGCTTTGTTTTTGGGTCTTAAAGTGCCTTCTCTGTCTGGAAGATACTTTACTGACCCTCCTCCACTTTCTAACACTATCAAATTCAAGGTATTTCTTCATTTAAAGAAATAATTACAAATCTGTTTTGTTGAGTGTTGCTTTGTAGTATTCTACAAAATAGGATAATGTTTCATAGTTCTTGAGTCATCTTAGTACATGCAATGTGCCAGTGACATTTTACAAAGGTATTTCAATATTTGTTCTAATTTATTAACTTAGTCTGTAAATATTTGCTTTGTACTTCACTAGATTCTGGGGAAATACAAATTGAATAAGACATTATGGGGTAGACGCTTGGTTACACGTGTTACAAGTAACTTGGTTTCAGTTGGTTACATGGCAGCCATCCCTGTGCTCTTTCCTTGCCAACAGAACCTAGATTTTTCAGGGTGTTTGAGGAGCAGTAAGTCCAGCCCAGGAGCAAATCTTGATTGGTTTAAGACAACTAGAGTAATCCTGCTCCCCTTTACATTAGTTTAGGGTTGGGTTTGTGACCAGTTCTGACCATGTGATTTCTGCTGTGGGCTTCTGGGAAAGACTTTCCCAATAAAATGTCATATTGGACATTATTATATGAGGACATAAAATTTGAGTTATGACAGCTCTCTGAAAACCTTAAGGGGATAGCTCCAAGAGTCAGAAATGCCACCTAGAGTCCCATCATCATTGATCCACTAAATTAATCACCCTGGACCAGTGTAATTTGCTACTTATTTTTGAGATAATACCTTATTGTTTAAGCATTTTTAGTGGGGTTCTGTTTTAGATGAATATGAATGAATATGGCTCTGTCTTACACAAATCTTTAGGTTTTTTTTTTCTTTTTTAAAGGATTCTAAAAGTGAAGTACTATTCTGTTGCTTATGTATTATTCTAAAGAGGCAATGGACATCTCAGGGAATTGATATATATAAAACTACCAATAGAGTATGTGCCTCAATAAGGAATCGTCTCTTTTTTTTCATGACATACATAATTTTTTTTTTCCTTTTAATTTTCAAGGGGATAAGTTTGGGACCTGGAAAGCCACCTAGAACTCTCCATGCACCTTCCCCCTCCCTGCCCCACCCACCACCACAAAGCTGTAATACCATGTTGAGTTTCATTTTTATAAAATCATCCATTTGCATTTATTTAACTATTCCCAGGCAAAAATAAAGAACCAAAACAAACACACCCCAGTGTGCTTGTTACTTTGTTTTTAAGTCAAACCAAGCTGATAACAGGGTGAAGAGTCAGTGTACCAAGAATTCAATGAAAATTATATGAAGCCACTCTAAAAATATCATTAGTGCAAATCCATTTGTGATTCATATTCTTGCAAATAAATAACTGGTGAAACTCAGTCGGTTCTTCATCTCACAATGGTAGCTCTTAGGGACCCTCTTTCTTTTAAAGAGAATTATCTCCATGGACATCACTAGACTAGGGAATAGTCTCATCACTGCAACATGTACTTGGTATTTTAAGGAAGCATCGATAGTGATTTATTTCTTGCCACTCACTAGGCATTTTTTGTAAGTGCAAACATTGAGTTGGGGTGATATTTGGAAGAGCTTCTCTGGAGGCAGAGATCAGGTCTCTACAGATTTTAGGTAGTTGGTATTACTTGCTTGTCAAAGAAGATGCTCCCTAGGTGTAGACCTGAAACTGACCTAATAAACTATTCACTTTGGTCTCTCACTTAGTATCTCCCCTGCCTCTGCTATAAACTCTAATATAAATTAACCCCCCCCAAAACAAATCAACAAATGTTGCAACTAGAAATTTTGCAAAACAGGACATATATAAAGTGAACAAAGTGTTTAACCTAACTAAGAAATAAATTTAAGTACATATAAAATATTATTTTCTGTTCCTCAGATTGACAAAGATTTAAAAGTCATAAAACCATCAGTAAAATGCAAAGGCAAGCTCTTGAATGGCAGAAGGTAGTTGCAAATGATACATCTGATAAGGGATTAACATCTAAAGTACATAAAGGACTTCTATAGCTCAATACCAAAAAAATGAATAATTCAATTAAAAAACATGCAGAGGACCTGAACAGACATTTTTCCAAAGAAGGCCTATAGATGGCCAACAGACACATGAAAAGATGCTCAACATCACTGATCATCAGGGAAATGGAAATCAAAACCACAATGAGATATCACCTTACACCTGTCAGAGTGGTTACAATAAAAAAGCAAGAAATAATAAGTGTAGGCAAGGATGTAGGGAAAAAAGAACCCTCATGCACTACTGCTGGGAATGCAAATGGGTGCAGCCACTATAAAAAATAGTGTGGAGGTTCCTCAACAAATTAAAAATAGAATGATCATACCATCCCTTAAATCCACAAGTAAGTATTTACCCAAAGAAAACAAAGAGCTTAATTCAAAAAGATATATGCACCCCTATGTTTATTGAGGCATTATTTATAATAGTCAAGATACAAAAGCAACCTAAGTGTCCATCATCCATGAATGGATAAAGAAGAGGTAGCACGCATGCGTGCACACACACACCGGAATATTACTCAGCCATGAAAAGATGAGAGCTCGCGTTTGCCACAACACGGATGGATTTAGAAGGTATAAAGTTAAGTGGAATAAGTCAGACAGAAAGATAAACACCATGTGAGTTCACTACTAATATGTTGAGTTTAAGAAACAAATGAGGGGCGCCTGGGTGGCTCAGTGGGTTAAAGCCTCTGCCTTCGGCTCAGGTCATGATCTCAGGGTCCTGGGATCGAGCCCCACATCGGGCTCTCTGCTCAGCGGGGAGCCTGCTTCCTCCTCTCTATCTCTGCCTGCCTCTCTGCTCTCTGCCTACTTGTGATCTCTCTCTCTGTGTCAAATAAATAAATAAAATCTTAAAAAAAAAAAAAAGAAACAAATGAACAACAACAAAAAAGAAACAGACTCAAATAGAACAAACTGGTGGTTGCCAGAGGGGAGGTGGGTGGGGAAATGGGTGAAGTAGACAAAGGTAATTAAGAGTACACTTATCATGATGTATATTGAATAATGTGTAGAATTGTTGGGGCAGTGGGGAATGAAAGGATAATTATAACGGTGGTATAGAATACATGACAAATAAATTGCACAAAGCCTATCTCTCGAGATGACGTTCTCCCTGTGGAGTCCGAGGTTTCAGATAAGGCGGGACTTAGATGTGTTTTGCAGGAAGGCTATAAGTACATCACTAATAGGGGCAATGGTACCTTTTTTTTTTTTAAAGATTTTATTTATTTATTTGTTAGAGCAAGCGAGCGAGCACAGGCAGACAGAGAGGCAGGCAGAGGCAGAGGGAGAAGCAGGCTCCCCGCCGAGCAAGGAGCCTGATGTGGGACTCGATCCCAGGACGGTGGGATCATGACCTGAGCCGAAGGCAGCTGCTTAACCAACTGAGCCACCCAGGCGTCCCGCAATGGTACTTTAATTGTAATGATGATAATGAGAACTACCACTGATTATTTACCATGTGGCAGATATTACAGCCAGCATTCTACAAGGATTATCTCAGTAAGTCTTCATCACAACATTATGTTTTTGAGTAAATTTTTATTTTCTCTTTCATTTTAGAGATGAGAATATTGAGGGTTAGAGAGGTATCTGCCCAAGATTACTTGGCTAAGAAATGGTGAAAATGGAATATAAATCTGATATATTGTGACCCTAGATCTGTTTCTGCTCTAAGCAGAGGGACCTGAGAAGACAGATTATATCTACTTTTGATCCATTTGCCATAATTTAGAATTGTTAGCTTTTAATGATGCTCAAATTAGTGAACCAATATCCCTGAGTTGCAGTATGATGGCTTTAAAATAAAAATAAAGAACAAAAAAAACCAAGGAACTGGGGGGAAAAAAAGGCAATGATACCCAGTACTTACAAGAGTTGGTGATACAGACTATCTCAAGCTTTGCTTGAGGCTGTCTGTCTGTCTATCTTTAGGAAGAATTTTAGCAATATGAAATTTTCAAAAACATTCTTACATATCAGCTATTCCACTTCTGAATTATTTTATTCCACTTTTTGATCCCAGAGAAATAATCTTGAATGTAGAAAAAACCATGTGTAAAGCTATTTGTCGCAACATTATTTATAAATGGTGAACAGTTAGAAACAACCTAATTATTCAACACTAGAGAAGGTATATATATTTTTGTATAGCCACATGATGAATGCAAATATGAAAGTTATGCAATATAAAAATTATGGCTGTATAACTTTACATTCTGAGTTAAAGGCTACTGTTTTAATGTTAACAGAAAGAAGCTAGAAATTGTATATATTATATATACATGTATATATATGTATATGTATATATTATATACAATTATATCTTTACTATGAAAAAAGGCTATAAAATGGGAGAAGATATAGCAAAAATTTTAGCAGCAGTTTCCTCTGAATATGAATGATTAATATTTTTTCTAGGTATGTTTCTGTATTCTCTGAATTTTCTATAATGAATATGTATTACTTTCTTAATCAAGAAGGAAATATACAAATTAAGAAAAAGCTTGAATTAGACACTTTTCTTATAAGAGCAACTTAGCTTCTGTTCTTTAAAGAAGATTTTCCAACTGCTTTTATTTCTTATCTTTAGAAAACATCAAACTACTACTATGTACAGGCTTTTAGGATTCTAGGTTTCAAAGGTACAATGAACTACAAAGGAATTTGATCCAATATCATTCTTTTTCTAGTTGTCATCATGACAATGCATTTATAACAGGCAATTTTCTGTTCTCTGGAAAACTAGGTGCATCCCATCAGAAACAGATTTCTATTGGGTGTCTCAAAACATTTCCTGCTGTTCAATCATGTTGTATTGGCACATATCTTTTTGATATGTCTTTTCTTTTTATAGTTTGATTTTATTATTTCTTGTAAAATCTGCACTTCTGCTGCAGGCTAGGTATATATGGGATGCTTACTGTCTGTGGCACAGTAGGTGAACAGCTAGGGAATGAATAGAATGAAAATAGCAATGCCAGATGCGTGAGAGCACACACTTTGCCTCTTTGGGCCTCTTGAAGACTGTCTGTGTGCCCTGGGGCCAAGTCTCTGAATAATCACAAGTTAATGGTGATCACAAGTTAATGGTGTATATCATCTCATAGATGCATCTCATATACACAAGCAAATGTAATTCAGTACTCTGGTCACATCAGGTTTGTATGTGTATATACTTTTTAAATCTTTTTTCCCCCTGCTTGTTAGTGTATGTATATTCTCATTATTTAACACATGAGAAATGTATTAGTATCCTAGTATTACAGATGATCGCAAATTTAGCAGCTTAAAACAACACAAACTTACGAGTTTAGATTCTGGAAGTCAGAGCTCCAAAATGGGGCCCTTTCTAAAGCTTCTAGATTCCTTTCTAAAGCTTCTGGATTCCTTTCTAAAGCTTCTAGAGCAGAATCCATTTTCTTGCCATTGACAGTTTTTATCAGCCACAGCCAGCCTTGGGTCATCGTCCCTTTCCATCTCCCCCCACCAGCAGTGGCCCCTCGAATGCTTCTCACATGGCATCATTCTGACTCTTCTGCTTCTCTCTTCCACATTTAAGCACTTATGACTCTCTTTGGTCCACCCAGATTATCCGGGAGAATCTCTCTGTTGAAGGACCAACTATTAGCCACCTCCATTCCATCTGCAACCTTAATTCCTCTTTGCTCTGTAACCTAACATATTTATGGATTCTGGAGATGAGGACACAGACATCTCTCTTTGCCCAGAGTTGAGGGGAGAGGGATTATCCTGCTTACCATAAAAGAGTTCCAGAAACATAAAAATACATAAATACAGTCTTTTGCTCAAGCATGCAAAGACAAGCACTGTTAGCATTTTGGAAAATATTTTCCTTATAATTTTGTGAGATAATAAATTTAATTGACTTAAATACATAAGGGGGACTTTAAACATTTTTTTGCACTGGATAATATATATTCACATAATTCAAATATGTAAAACACAGTCACTAAAAAGTCTGTTTCCCTACTGTAGTAATCTCTTTTAGTTGTTTCGTAAGTGTTCTTCCTGGTTTTTAATGTAAACTCAAGTGGCATAATATTGTTGTTCCTTGTCCCATCTTTGGTCCTTACCTTATTTCAGAGTAGAAGTGGGCATAAGGAATTTGCCATGCACCAGACATTGCAAAAAGTGCAACACATTTAATCTTAACTACCCTATGTATGGGTATAATGACTATATTTATTTTTAAGATGGAAGACCTAAGACAAGAGAAGTTAAGTAATTTGTCTGTGGTCATATACTTGGTAAATTATAAGGTGGGATTTGAACCCAGAAAATGTGCTTTCAGAGACCCCATGCTTAATTACCATTCTCTATCCCCTGTCCTCTGTGATGAACACATTGTTTGCTAATCATTGTCTCTAGAAATCCTGTATATGGTAGTGACCACATCAGTATGTTTGCTTCAAAATATCATGTTTCTGGGAAGGTATGCTAGACACTCTTGGTTGGCTGTTCAGGAACTATACCCAAAAGCCATTCCCAACCCTTTTCTCTCTTGCTGGTACCTACAACAGAGAGCTGATAAAGCAGGAACATGCTTCCAAAGCCTTGAATCTCTCCTTGGCCATGTGATTTAGTTTTCTAAAACTAAAACTAACCACAAACCGGGTAGCTTAAAACAACAGACATAGATTCTCTCATATTGGATGCTGGAAATCTGAAGTCAAGGTTTTGGCAAGACTATGCTCTTTCTGAAGGCTCTGGGGGAGGAGAATCTAGTCCATGCCTTTCCCTTAGCTTCTGGTGTTGCTGGCAATCCTTGGGCTCTTTGAATCATCACATGGCATTCTTCCTTTGTGTTTCTGTGCCTCTTCTTTTCTTCGTATGAGGATGTAATGTTGTATTGGTTTGAAGGCCCACCATAATCCAGGATGACTTCAGTTTAACTTGACTAATTACATTGACAATAACATTATTTCCAAATCAAGTCACACTGTGTGATTCTGAGTAGGACCTGAATCTTAGCAGGGACATTGTCAAACCCAGTATGCTTGTGTGATTTGCTTTGGCCAAAAAGATATTAGCAACCATGGTACATCAGAGGCCAGAAAAGCATTGATCTTAATTACCTTGAAACTGTCCCATGAAGAAGTCCAAGGTAGTAGCTGTCCCAGCTGAGGCCACTTTTAGAACCACCAGCCTAATAACAGCCAGATGTGTGAATTAGGCCTTTCTAGACCATCCTGCCATGGCCAAGCCAGCCAGACTGGAAGAGTTACCCAGCTGACCCTCAAAATTGTAAGAAGTAGTAAGTATTTATTTGAAATGATCTGATACTCAGCCAAAACTAACTCATATGAGCTCTAATATGAAAGGAGATTTAATTTGTTTGTGGGAATTCTAGAGAACAGAATTGTCTTAAGTTTCTTGCCAACGAAAGACTTTGGTTTTTAAGCTTGATTTTCTTATCGGCACTGGAAAGTTACAGAATGGCAGATTTCAGCTGGTAGTAACTGTGGACTTTCTAATAAGTGGATCTGAAATAATGTAGCTGACTTGCCCCAGAAGGGAGGGTGCTAAAGGTTGATGTTGTTTGGGAGACTGAATTAGAATCTCACATGTCTGTTTTGAACCTAAGACTGAGGAAAAAAGGCTTGGATGCTGGAGTTTTAGAAATCTGAGAAAAAGAATCATTGCTGGCTTAATAGCCTTTGAATGCACTGTCCATTCCAGAAATTGTGGAAAGGCCCCAAAATTACTCAGCATGCTCTGTAAAATTCCCAATAATGGCTGGCATTACTGCGCATATTCTTCCTAAATTGAATCTTATACCAAGGGTTGGAAGTGAGCCTTTGACTTTGGGTTTCTACGTTGTCTTTTCCATTTTATCACTTGTCGTCCCCAGGGCTAGACACACGTTGATTTTTTGGCCAACTGGTGAATCAGAATTGGGCCAGGGCTGAGAGTAGTAGTGGTAAGAGAAAGCCAGAGCAAGGGCCACCAGGCTACCCTCTAGAAGGATTTCTTTTTTTTTTTTTTTTTAAAGATTTTATTTATTTATTTGTCAGATAGAGAGAGAGCGCACAGGAGCACGAGCACAGGCAGACAGAGTGGCAGTCAGAGGCAGAGGGAGAAGCAGGCTCACTGCTGAGCAAGGAGCCCGATGTGGGACTCGATCCCAGGCCGCTGGGATCATGACCTGAGCCGAAGGCAGCTGCTCAACCAACTGAGCCACCCAGGCGTCCCTAGAAGGATTTCATTCGTCTCTTGACATAAAGACAAAAGGAGGATGTTGGAAAGATCCAGAGGGAAATGAACAACCTGACATAGTAAAAAGGTTGGGATGGCTTCTAAGAAACGCAGGTATCTGGGACGGAATGTTCTTGGGATGTGGTACCCTGAGTAGGGTTATGCTAACTAAAAGAGAAAGAGGATTTAATTCGTAAATGTTCTAATTCTGTTTTACTGGCCAATATTAGACCTTTGTCAGGCTTTAGTTACAATAAGAGTTTCTGTGCTATCGCCAGCAAATCAAAACCTTTAAACTTCTTAAAGGTTTAACTTTAAACTTTAAACTTTAAACTTAAAGGTTTAAACTTCTTAAAGGTTCTTAAAGTTTCTTGGAGGAGTTATTCTTAAATTAGCTCTAAACTTATATCTAAGGGTGAAATTTGATTACTGCTGATAGGCAATGCTCTCAGATAGTAAAATGAGGGCTTAAAAAGTCTTTAATTCATTTATATTTCATTTGGAATGTTGTAATTATAATTGAATGAATTTTTTTGAATGCCTGGCACTGAGAAAAAACTTTATATTCATTATATATATATATTTTATGTATATATAAGTTGTGTTAATACAATGGCCATATTATATAAATAAAACTTCTGAGGCTAAAATGATCACAAAACTAATAAATAGATTTCTGTTTTTCAGTTTTCTCATCTGTAAAATAGATGTTTATCCTAGTTAAATATAATAATTTTGCATGTATTAACAATTATTGGGAAAGAATACATAGAACACAACACCCTAATATTTTATAATTTATAGTTTTATAGTTTATAATTTACTTTGAAATTATCTCAGGATGAACAGGGTTATCTGGGTCCATAAACAAGGAAACTGTATATATTAGGGATGGCATCTGAAAGACCCTAAGAAGAATCAACAAACATCTAGAGATAGTTACTTAATATCTCAAGTAGTTTGGGCTGTTACAACAAAATACCATAGATTTGATGGCTTAAATAATATTTATTTCTCACAGTTCTGAAAGCTGAAAAGTCAAAACTCAAGTGTTAGCAGAATCTTTGTCTGGTTAAGACCCTTTTCCTGGTTTACAGTGGCCCACCATATTGCTGTGTCCTAACATGGCAGAAATAGATAGAACTCTGATTTCTTCCTCTTTTTGTAAGGGCACTAATCCCAACGGGCTGTACACTTATGGCCTCATCATAACCTCAAGGCTCCACTTCCAAACACCATCACATTGAGTCTTAGGGCTCCCATTTATAAATTTCTGGGGTATACACAATCATTTAATCCATAGCACTTAGCATGTTAAATATCATTATCAAAATTTGTACCTGAATGCTTCCACCGCTATGGAAAACAATATAGAGGTTCCTCAAAAAATTAAAGACAGAATTACCATATGATTCAGCAGTCTCACTTCTTCGTATATATACAAAGAAAATAAAATCAGTATTTGGAAGAGATGTCTGCATTCCCATGTTTATTGCAGCAGCATTCACAATAGCCAAGATATGGACACAAACTAGGTATCCATTGGCAGATGAATGGATTAAAAAATGTGATATATATTCTATAATATGTATGTTATGCATATATGTATATATATACACACATATATAATGTAATATAAGTGATATATTAAGCCATTAAAAAAGGAAACTCTGCCATTTGTGACAATATGGATGAACCTGGAGGGCATTATGCTAAGTGAAATAAGCCAGAGAGAGAAAGACAAATACTGTATGGTATCACTTATCTGTAGAATCTAAAAAAAGAGAAAAAAGAAAAGCCAATCTCATAGCAATGGATAGTAGAATGGTGGATGCCAGAATCTAGGGGTTAGGAGGAATGTGGAGATGTAGGTCAAAGGGAACAAACTTGAAGTTGTAAGATAAATAAGTTATAAGGTTCTGTTATACTGCATGGTGACTATAGTTAATAATACTGTATTATGTACTTGAATTTGTGGAAAGAAAATCTCATATATTCTTACTGCACACACACAAAAAGGTCTAACTATGAGGTGATGGATATATTAACTCGATTGGGTAGTCCCCTCACAATCTGATCATCACATGTACACTTTAAATACATATGGTTTTATTTGTCAATTTTTCATCAATAAACCTGGAAAAAAGTTTATACTAGAGTTTTTAAATTGGCATGAAGGATGGTAGAAATAATTTTTCCTTGATGAATGAATAGCATTCAACATACATGGCTGGTTACACATTTGCATAGACACCATTACCCTTGCACAAACTCAGTTGTCTGACAATACCTTTAGTAGTGGGGAATGCAAGGTTTTGGCCTCTCACTCGCCGTTTATCCCTTCAATTCATGGAAGATTCTGTCCCCTCACCCAACTTCAAGGCTGATCAATTCTGCTTTTAGGATATCACAATATTTGGTGCAGACTAAAATTTTCATTCAAGGAATGAACCAGTATGCTACTTTAGGAGGATAAGAGAAAACTAGAACAAGGTTATAAATTTGCTCTGTTGCCCTCAATTGTGACAAATGTCATATTTCTTTATTTTTCTAAATTAGCTTTGATTCATATGGTTCTCACCCAATAGAGTTTATGGGGAAAGCCACCCTCCGTGATTTTAAGAAATCTACCCTATTTTAAGAAGCTCATTTGAAGACTATCTCTGGTCTTAGTTTCATGGTAATTGGCTGAGCTGCTTTTTTATCTCCTTAAGTGTCAGGGGATCCATTACCCATAGTCCCAAAAAGTCTCTTGCTGTTCCAGTCTTGACCATCAGGGTCTTTTGCTCAGTGTCCAAGGTATGTATGCATGCTAAACTCAAGGAGGTGCTGCCACACCCAGGAATACTGGTGAAACATGAGAAGCCCTGCCTTATGTTGTCCACAGAGTGAAACTTCCTCCCAATCCCTTCACTCTTTGGTGAACCAATTCTCCCTATGCTGTATACTCTCTTCTACATGCCTGTCAGACCCCCTCCTTCTCAGAAAATCAAATAGAACTTTGTACCTGGGCTTTCAAAACAAAGCCTAGATAATTTTTCTCTGGTGCAAGAGATGACTAGTCCTATAGAGTTCCTGAGCTAGGTGGGTCTTGTCAGAAAAGATGGGGGATCAGTTGGGAGGAAAACTTTTTTTTTCTTACTTTCAAGTTTCTTATAGAAGAATTTATAGAGATCAGTCTCTCAAGAAAGTATCAAACCATGCATGTCATGCCATCCAACGGCAAATTTACATGGTTTTTAGCTTATTTGACATTTGGTATTATTCATGTTCCTATTCATTAGAATAGGTGAGGCTACTTAAAACCCAACAAGTCGAATCAAACTAAATGAGATTCTCTATATTCTGCTTTGCCTTAGAAGGTATCAGTGATTGTTTCTTGACTATAGGAAAAATTCCAAATTCCCGAGTTTTGCTTTTCAATCTACCTAATAATCTAACTAGACCCTTATCTTTGGCCTCTCCAATACTCTCTTTATGTCCTCACTTGTAGAGATAACTTTCTTGAGTTGGGCCTTTCTCAACCGTATTCTCTCTGACTGCAGAGAGATTTAATATGAGCACATATTAAATCTTTCTCTTTTTTTTTTTTAGGGCTCGAATTCACAACCCTGAGATTAAGACCTTAGCTATGGTCAAGAGTCAAGTGCTTAACTGACTGAGCTACCCAAGTGCCCATTAAATCTTTTCTTTTTTATGTAAATAATACCTATTCTTCACATTCTAGCCCATGTCCCTCCTCTTATGACAAGATCTTCTATTGCTCCAGCTCAGAATGGTTTCTTTCAGTAATACAATGGCTTCTAGCATTCATTTTGACACTTAATTGTGTACCTTCTTGCACAGTGACTTACTTATTCTTTGACAGATACATGTCTTACCTTCCCAAATAGATTTTAATCTTCCAGGCAAGGAACATAGAATTAGGCAGTGTGTATCATCTCTTATATCTTTAGAAGTATCCCATTGCTACACACATAACAATGAATGTGTAACTGAGAATTAATTCTACTCATCCCTATCCACATGTACACCACCCGTAGGAATACGCAATAACTCCACACGTAGATATTTGCCAACCCTAAATATCAGGGGCAACCATTTCTTTCTTGGTAGCTGTGTTACTCTAAGCACTACCTCTAAGCACTACAGGTCGTGGTAACTGACCAATTTTTAAAAAGGGATTTAGGGCACCTGGTGGCTCAGTGGGTTTAAGTCTTTTCCTTTGGCTCAGGTCATGATCCCAGGGTCCTGGGATCGAGCCCCAAATCAGGATCTCTGCTCAGTGGGGAGCCTGCTTCCTCTTCTCCCTCTGCCTGCCTCTCTGCCTGCTTGTGATCTCTGTCAAATAAATAAATTTTTAAAAAATCTTTAAAAAAATAAATAAAAAAGGATTTAATTACAGTGGACTATGCAAGGTCACAACTGACGTGAGTGGCAAATAAAAAGCATTCAGTGTAAAGTTGTGAAAGACAGGCCACTGTATGCTTGAATATTTTTATAATGTAAATTTGTATCTTTTAGTTCTAACCACACAGACTTTTGTTCTGTGCTCATGTCCATTTATCCTGAGATAAATAAACATGTATCTGTACTCTTTCCATAGTCTCTTACCCTTGTGTTAGTCCTAGAAGATGGGTCTGCAAGGCTTAGCGAACAAGTAAGTGGATAAATGTGTTCCCAAGCTGTCCGTGCTACTCTCTTCCTATGATACTGCTGATTCTAGTATAGTCACTGCTAGAGTGAGCTAATTTTAAGATTAGAAATGGGTCTATTCCTTACTTCTTTCAGGACAGATAAAACATTGTAAATTGTCACATTTTCTTCAAGACACTGTTCATATGCTTCTGCTGTCAAATCTTCCTAAACCTTAGTCCCTTTCCTCTTGCTTATCTACCTCCTCCAATACCTAGTAATTTCCCTGCTCTGTCCCACCCTCATGAACTTTTGTCCATCTTGTGGAATTTGTCATTTGCGGGTTTTAATTATGGTTTTCTAAAGTCATTTTTCTATTTTGCAATTATGATAAAAGCATCTCTTGAGTGGCTAGACTAGAAGAATAGTTTAAGATGTACGTGAGCTTGGCTGAGGGCTCTTGGTTTTCAGATGTGTTTTCAGGTTCTTGTAACTTTGGTTGTTTCTAATAGCAAGAAACCCGTCCACACCTGCTTTCAGATTAAGGATTACAACACAACAATGAGACTGGTTCTCATCCTCTCTTGATTTAGAAGGGGTTAGAGGGAAAGTTCCTAGTAGATGTTGGGGTCTCTAGTCTCAACTGTCTGGCAAAACAAAGTCTGTGCATGTTCCCTGAGGGAAAGGAGGAGGTTGGCTTGGTGAGCTGAGTATGCATAGGCTGCTCTTCTGTTTTGCAAAGTGCTTCCCAAAGCATTTCCGTCAGGATCAGTGTGATCAGAGAACCTCTTCCTAGTGGGCAGAGCTACCCTGGAGAGAGAGCCATCAGTGATTGCCTTTTGGGAATGTTACTGGATAGAATATATGCCCAGCTGGTTCACTGCCCACTCCATGCCAACAAAGAAATACACTTGTTAAAGTTGACATCAACACCTAATATCATAACAAAATAGTTAACTCTTCAATTACAGATTTCTAATAATGCCTAGCACTTGTGTTTAGAATGTGCCAGGCATCGTTCCCAACAGTCTACAGGTATTAACATATTTAATCTGCATAAAAGTCCATTAGCCAAGTACTGTTTTACTACCATTTTGCTCAAGAAGCAAGTGAGATATAGAAAGGTCAAATGGTTTGCTCAAGGTCACATAGCTAATAAGTGCCAGAAGTGAATTTGTACCCAGATGGCTAGTCTAGAGTCCGTGTATCACACTGTTGAGCAGGTGATTTCCCTGGTGCATAAAGCTAGGTAAAGGTTTGTAACAACAGGGTTGTTCTGGGTATTTCCTCTACTAGGTATTTCCAATCCTTTTGTGGTATTTATGTGGTCATTTTCCCTACTAATTGGCAAAACTAATTAAGAGACCTATCAAAGAGCTTCTTGGGGCTCTAGTTCATAAAGAGATACTAAAATCTCACTGGAATGAATGGGAAATATGATGTTCATTAAGTCACAGTTCCACAAATAATGCCTTAAACAACTAGGAAAAGGCATATTATTCTTGCCCTCTACCTCTGAAATGTACAGGGCCAATAAGAATAGGAAGATTTGTTTGGGATACGTGGGTACATTGGGTTGTGCTACCCACTCTGAAACCAGAAGTCAGCATCACAGCAAGCTGGAAGTCTAGTATAGTACTCTATGATGAGAATGAGCAATTTATTTTTTAATCTAGATTTTGAACCTTTAAGTATACCTCCCAAGAGTTTATCAGGTTTGAAAATTGCAAAAACAAAACAACACGAAGCAAACTGAAAAGGGATCAAGAGCTACAGAAATATAGGAATTATTTTGTCAAAGAAACTTTCAAATATTTGTTGAGCAATTATCTGTAACTATAGTCTTGTAACCTACCTTGATTCTTAGTGAGTCTGAATTACTAACATTATTCAGTATGAATGACAGAAAACCGTGAACAGGAAGAATTTCCCAAATAGAAGTATTATTTTAGGTTTAATGCATGATTTTGAAATGGAAAAAGTATATGGTTTTATTAATAGGATATCAGTTTCTTTCCACTTATATTAAAATAAGTGTTGAATGAGAATTTTAAACTTTGTTAGTCTGTGTAGTGCATAAAACATGAGTCAGGTTGTCCCTAATGATGTGTGTACTTTTTAATCCTCTGTTGTGCCTAGATGTCACTGTTATTCTTTCATTATTTTCTTGAATGCATGCATTAATGAGTTATTGAAATGAAACAGATTTATACAACTTTGATATATAGAGTTTCTCCTTCTAACTTGATTTTTTTTTTCTTCTGCCTTGTGTATGTCCTGGATGATTGAGTATGTGTATCACACGAGCAAATTATCTTAATTCCTGTTATGCATTGAGTTGTTTACCCCCAAAATTCAATGTTCAACTCCTAACCTCTCATACTGCAGAGTGTAGCCTTATTTGGAAATAAGATCATTGCAGATGTAATTAGTTGAGTTTGGTGAGTCATACTATGGTGGAGTAGGCATCCACTTTGACTGGTATTCTAATAGAAAAGGGAGATTTGGACACAGGTACACAGAGGGAATGCCACATGAAGATGAAGGCAGAGATCACGGGAGGGCTTCCACAAGCCAATGAATGCCACAGATTGCTAGCAAACCTTCAGAAGCTGGGGTAGGGGGTGGAGGGTTCATGGAACAGTTTCTTCTTCATAGCCAACAAAAAGAACCGACATTGCTGATATCTTGATGTTGGGCTTTTAGCCTCTGGAATTTTAAGACAACTGAGTTTGTAGCACTTTATGCCCCTGAGTTTGCGGCACTTTATTACTGCAGCTCTAGCAAACTAATATGATTCCCATCATTTGATGAAAGGAGGATAGGTTCCTGTGGTTGAAGTGGAATGACCAGGATTTTCTCTTCATTTTGCCTGGGACATCACATGATGTTAGAACTACATTCAAACTGCTGTGGGTTTTAAGAATTGAAACAAAAATAGTGTATATAGTTGGGCAGATGGGGTTCTACTGAGGACTTTTGAGGTTGAGCTTTTAAAGATTCATTTTTAGGGGTGCCTGAGTGGCTCAGTCAGTTAGGTGTCTGACTCTTGATCTCAGCTCAGGTCTTGAGCTCAGGGTTGTAAGTTCAAGCCCCATGTTGGGGTCCACACTGGGCATGCAGCCTACTTAAAAAAATAAATAAATAAAAATAAAGATATATTTTTTATTTTCAATATACCAGCTTTTCCAAAATTGTTTAGTATCATGAATTTTTTAGAAAGGGTGTATAAAACCTAGATGCTTTGAAGTTTCTAGTAATTTATATTATGATTATTTATTCAGCTAAAGATGGAAATATCAGCTGGTAATTTGCTTTCATCTTCTTAGAAATCTAGAATTTCAAAATTTTTAATCAGATGAATGATTTTATGGACTATAAAATTTAACAGTGCAAATAATTTGCACTTGAAATGTGTTTGTAGCTTGTGCATCCAAGGCTCTGGAAGCCTGAGAACACAGTATACCACAAACCAGTTTTTTAAAGTACCATAAGAACACTTTGTTTTTTAAGGATTATGGCTTGTGACCATATATCTCTCAAAAGATTTCCTTAATGATTAAAATGATAAATCCAAGCCTTTCCATTATACTTTGAAAAACGTAGAAGGATGCATAAATTAAAAGGCTATGGTCTGAATATATCCAGCCTGCAATGGAAATAAACAAGTATTCCTCTCACTGATGCATGTTTAAGATCTCAAAGTTTAGTATTAAAAAAATAGTAGTAAATTTCTAAGTTTTGTGATTTCTGACTCCTGAGCTCTTGTTAGAGCTTGTGATAGTGTAAATTATGCTTGTGATGCGTGAATATTAAGTCACTCCACAGGGAGCATAACATATTCAAGATTCTTATAAATAACCATTTTTATTGTGCTTTATGTACTATGCTTTTATTTTCCCATTTCGACCTGCAAACCATCCCCCCTTCCCCCCCCCCCCCCCCCCCCCCCCGCCCCGTGCCGAAGCCCTATATCTTCTGGTCTTTTTGAGGAGACTGTTAGACATCGTCATTTTGTCCTTGAATATTTTAGTTTGTATCTCCAAAAGATAATGGATTGCTAAAAACATAACCACAAGACCATTGTCACCCTCAAAAAATTGTCAATAATGCCTTAATACCAACAAATATCCAGCCACTGTTCAGATTTCCTGATTGTCTCCAAAATGATTTTTTAAAAAATCTTGGTTTGTTTGAATCAATTTCTGGTGTTCTCACATACATTTGGTTGTCACATATCTCTTATGTCTCTTTTAATCTATAGATTCCCCGTCTCCTTTCCCCCCTTAGTGATATGTTAAAGAAATGAAGAATTTCCTTAATTCTGGACTTCAGTGTTTGCTGCCTTTGTGGTGTCCTTTAATGTGTACTTTTGCCTCCTGTATTTGCTGAAAACTAGAAATTAGATCTAGAGGTTTGGCTTAATGCTTTAATTTGATTTAGGTTCTTAGGTTCTTTTTTATACCCCCTTTAGGAATACATCATAGATAATGTCTGTATGTCTCCAATTTTTTGTGTGATGTTAGTAGCCCTTGTTGAGTATTGCCTATATTCATTTTTTTATTAGGGTTTGAGAAAATGATGCTCTAACATTTCTTCACTATTTAATAGCTGGAATATTATACTTTCCACTTTGTACTATATATTCTATTTATAGAACTACACAAAATTCCTTGATAGATCTTAGGCTCTTTGCACATTTATGTGATCTAAATAGATCCTTATAACAATCTTGAGAAATGTTTATGGTGAAGAATTACTATCCCCATTTTACAGAGAAGCTAAATCACTTGTTTAAAATTCCACAGCAGAGCTGGAATGTTTGGAACCAGGTTTTCAGCTCTTTTTCTGCTGCTTCACTAATGAGACACATAGCTCATGACCTCCAATCGGAAAGGAATGAGCAGTTCCATGCTTATGCAGTGCTCCGTGTGTGCTCAAAATTACTTATTATTCAACACGTGGAAGGACATAATGTGTATCTTGAGAAAGCCTAAAGAAAATAAGGCAGACTGACTCTAGAGTCCCTCACTGCTTTCCTTCCTGCTGCCCTTTTGTTGGGAAATGGCACTTTTTGCTTTTATGGGGTTGGCTTTCTTATACCTCTGGTTGAATTTATGGGTGTTCAGGATGATTTGATAGTTATCTAGCTAAATTCAAGGGACCAGATGAAATGAGGTCCCCTACTCTTCCACCATCTTGACTACCCCTGGGTTTGGCTTTCAAGGGACAATGGAATCTGGTTATCATAAGCACAGGTGGTAACAAGATAGCCCTCCTTTACAATGTTTTAGTAAGAATATTGAGCTGAAATCTCATCGTAGTTTTGATTTGTAAGTACAAATCAAATTAATGAGAGTGATGTTGTGCACCTTTTCATATAACTGTTGGCCATTTGTATTTTTCTTTGGAGATTTCTATTCAGATCTTTTGCCCATTTTTAAGTTGAGTTATTTGTTTTTTTCATTACTGAACTGTAGGAGGGCCTTGCATATTTTGGATATTAACCCTTTATCAGATACATGGTTTGCAAATATTTTTTTTCCCATTCCATATGTTGTCTTATGACTTGATTGTTTCCTTTGCTGTGCAAAAGCTTTTTAGTTTCATGTAATCCCAGTTTTCTATTTTTGCTTTTGCTGCCTATGCTTTTGGTGTTAATCCAAAAAATCATTGCCAGGGCCAATGTCAAGAAGCCTTGGTCTATGTTTTCTTCTAGGAGTTTTACAATTTCAGGTCTTATGTTTAAGTGTTTACCCCATTTGGAGTTGATTTTTGTGTGTGGTATAAGATAATGGTCTAAATAAATTCTTTCGCGTGTGGATATCCAGTTTTCCCAACACCATCTCCTGAAAAGACTGTTCATTCCTCATTGTGTGTCCTTGGCATCTTTGTTGAAGTTCAGGTGACCATACATGAAAGGGTTTCTTTTTGGGCTCTCTATTCTGTTTCATTGGTCTTTATGTCTGTTTTTTTTTTTTTTTAAAGATTTTATTTATTTATTTGACAGACAGAGATCACAAGTAGGCAGAGAGGCAGGCAGAGAGAGAGGAGGGGGAAGCAGGCTCCCTGCTGAGCAGAGAGCCCGATGCGGGGCTCGATCCCAGGACCCTGGGATCATGACCTGAGCCGAAGGCAGAGGCTTTAACCCACTGAGCCACCCAGGCGCCCCTTTATGTCTGTTTTTATGTCAGTACCATACTGTTTCAATTATTATAGCTTTATAACACTACTGTGACAAACTTAAAAATTTTCTAAGAATGGTAGATCTTATATTAAAGGTATTATTGTACATACAGAAATAAAGAAGGTGGGAAGAAACTTTTGATGGTGGTGGATATATTTATGAAATGGATTGTGAGAATGGCTTCATGGGTGTATACCTATCTCCAAACTCATCAAATTGTATGTATCAAAGATGTACAGCTTTTTGTTCATCAATCATACCTCAAAAAAAATTAAAAAAAAGAATACTGAGCCAGCATGTGTACAGTAATGTTTGGAACAAGTTATGTTCAGTAGAGATAAAGGAGGACATGAAGTAAACCTTAGATGATTTATATATATTTTTCTCCTTTATCTCTTTGAGAATATTATGCCTCTTTTTAAATTTTGGGTTCATTGGTTCCAATAGGTCTAATTCATGTATATGTATGGTTTGGTTCACTCTCTTTCTTTTATTAATTCTTGGGAGTCTCATTATTTTGGCCTGTGAGCAAATGTATATACAATTATCCTTCTTAATTTTGTAGCAATGGAGTAATAAATACTCTACCAAACTATAAAGAAAAAAAAAAGATTTCTAACAATTCCTCTTTAATAGTGTAAGAATCATTCCCTAGGCTAAATTGTCTTAGGAAAAGCTTGGTATACATTAATTCACATTACTTTTCCATCCCGAACTATTCTTTTATGAGGAGTTTTTCATTTTTACTGCTCCTTATGGGTAGGTTGAATCCCTAAAAGTGATTTGGATGGAGCAGCACTCATGGAATGCAAACAAGATAGTCAAAAGGAAAAGGCATTTTCGAGTAACATGTGCAAGTGTAGGAGCTGAGTGGGCAGGATTCTGGCTGTAGACCTCTGGAAGAAATTGGTTCACAAGATATCTCCTTAAAAAGACATAATGCAAGAGAACCAACAGCGTGAGCTCATGAAAACAACATTCTTTATCATGCAGAAAACTTATTGCAAAGGAAACTGGTTCCAGAATGAGGATGTCCACACAATTGTGCCTCCTGAATTACCTGGGTCAAGTTGATTTCTGAGTGAAGAGCTTTGCCCGTCCATATACAACCCCGATTCTTCCAATATTGTCTTACACCCCCAGTTTCACTGCTGCCTTCATACTTACAGAGAGATGAGTAGCATTTTTTTTTTTTTTTGGTCCAGTTTTGCAGGACATAGAAAAGAAAGCTGACAAAATCGAAACCTCGCATGATGTACTGTTTTTTTTTTTAAATTTATTTTATTTTTTAAAATTTCTGTCTACTTTGAAGAATCTACAGAAGAAGGAAGCTTCTATTTAAGGAATTTCCAGGAAAAAAAAAAATGGAGAAAAACCAATATGGTTGCAAAAGGCTTAGGCTAAGGGCGACCAAGCAGCAATGGGAAGATAGGCTGCGGGAAGGCACTTCAGTCCTGCTTTTGCATCTTACTCACAGGGCCGCTGGGCATTCATTACCCAACCCACGGCCACCGAAAATCTGCAGCAACAACACAGGCTTCCTGGAGTGGCTATCAGGAATGTCCCTTAGCAGTGCCTTTCACGCACTGCTGCACCAAAGAGATGATTCAAGCAGGTGTGGAATGACCACATCTTTCTGGTTTTATTCCCTACATCTTCCCGTTTCAAACTTCAGGACTGGTGGATCACAATAAGACTTCCTCTCCCCAATTTCACTTCATTGTAAGAATTTCAAAGCCAGTCCCTGAAGAGAGGAATTTCTTTAGAGAGTAGTCAGTGAGTCTGTGGTGTTCAGGCTGTCCCTGTGGTTGAACTCCCCTGCTCTCTCTCTCTTTTTTTTTTAAGTCACCTAGAGTGACACAACTGGGGACTAGAGCCCTATTCTCCAGTACATGTTAGCAGACAGTGTAGCTGATAGCCCCAGGAATATATAAGCCCCCCCAATAATGATAATAACTAGGTTCCCAGAGTTCATGAAACATTACACACCACACAAATTAGAAGTATGGGGACAAATAAGTCAAGAATTTAAAAGAAGCACACTAGGCACGCTACAGATCTTCAAAGAGATCAGGGGGTGGTATTTGTTTCCCATTGCTGCTGTAACAGCAATTGAATCACAAGTAAAATGCCAGTGATCTTTGTAACTGAAAACAATGTGTATTTATTCTCTTGAGAATACCAGAGGTCAGAATCAGAAAGAGTCTTATGGAGTTAAAATTCAAGGTGTCCGCAGGGATAGTTTTTTCTGGAAGCTCCAAAGGAGAAACTATTACTTTTTTTTTCCCAGTTCCTGGAGGCCACTTACATTCCATGGACCATGGTTCCTCCTTCTCTCCATTTTCAAAGCTAGTGGGGGAGCATCTTCTCTCTTCTCTAACCTCCTACTTCCCTCATATATATGAGAAATCTTGTGATAACCCTGGGCCCACCTGGGTAAACCAAGACAATGTAATATCCCCATGTCAAGATATTTTAGTTAGCCACACCTGCAAACTTCCTTTGGCCATGGGATAGTGTCCTCCACCCAGATATGTTCCGACCCTAACCCCCAGTACCTGTGAGTGTGACTTTATTTGAAAATATGATCTTTTCAGATATGATCAAGTTAAGATGAGGTCATACAGGATTAGAGTCTGCCCTAATCCTGTGACCAATGTCCTTGTAAGAGGAAGAAAATTTTAATATAGACACAGACACACAGGGAACATGCCAGCTGATCACATAGGTAGATTAGAATGATGTGTCTTGAAGCCAAAGAATTTCAAGGATCACAGGCAACACCAGAAACTAAAAGAAAGGTGTGGTACAGACTCCCTCCTCAAGCCTGCGGAGGGAACATGTCCTACCAGCACCTTGATTTTAGATATCTAGTCTCCAGAACTGTGAGAAGATACTTTTCTTGTTTTAAGCCACCCACATTGTGGTAGTTTGTTATGGAAGGCTGAGGAAATTAATACACCTTGTAAGGGAATATAGTCACACAAATTAACAATAACAAAACCAAAAAGAACCAAGTAGGAATATTAGAAATGAAAAAGAGTTCATATAAAGAACTCATGAGATGCAATAAATAGTGGGATAACCAGAGCCAAAGACGGACTTTGTGAACCTGAGAAGACTGGACTCAGGAAATCTTTCAGAAGGGGAGTAAATAATGAAGGAAAAGAATATAGAGAATAGAAGTAGGAGTCCTCAAATTTGGATAACAGGATATCCCAGAAGGGGCAGAAGGAACAGAGAGGGCAAAATAATTATGATAAATATTTCAACATTAAAGAAAGTTGTAAGATTTCAGATTATAAGGGCCCAATGATTGCCATACAGAATAGATACAGAAAAGCCTATGCTTTAAACACATGATATCAAAAGTTAACTCTATTAATACAGAGAGAAAATCCTAAAAGGCCATAGAGAAAGAGCAGATCCACTAGAATAGAAATCTGAAGGAAACGGGAAAAAGATACATGGGGAAAGTACAATCTCTGGAAAATATGAGAAAGTCCCAATATAATAATTTCAGTAAATATAAATTGCTCATCTCACCAATTAAAAGGTTGAAGCTTAGATGATATTTTTTAAAATAAAGCACAAAAATCAATAGTGCACTATTTAGATTCAGTTCAGGTAAAAAGACACAGGAAATTTGAAAATAAAAGGATACAAACTCATATTGGCCACTATAAACCAAAAGAGAGTGGCCATCTTAATATCTGACTCTTAATATTAAAGTGTTAATATTTGATACATCAAAGCAAAAAAATGCTATATAGGAAGAAGGGTGGTGGTGATATATACTGGTAAAGTAATAGAGCCAGGAGATATAAGAAGCATGAATACACATGCTTTAACAAGATAACCTCAAAGTATACAAAGCTGCAATGGCATAATGATAGAGAGAAATAGACTTACTAATATATGTTGCAAGAGATTTTAACATACTTTCCTCAGAAATTGATAAATGAATCAGACAAACACTAACAGACAAAAAAAGTAATATAATAAAGAAGCTTGAACTATATCTCCATATCTATATCTGTATTATATATATATGAGTCTGTGTGTGTATTCCTTACATAGAAAATTTACTAGACCGTAAAGGCAGTCTTAAATTCCAAAGAATCAATATCATATAGGCTATGTCCTCTGACCAGAACCAATTAACACTAGAAATTTTAAAAAAGAAGAGAAGCATAGTTTATGTAACCTTAAATGTCAGGTTTTACATTAATAAATAATCCTGGAGTGAAAAGGGGACCATGAAGGAAATTATGAAGTTCTAGGACTTAACAATAAAACCTCACAAGTTACTGTTTATAAGACATGGCTAGCATGGTCCTTTCCAGAAGGGTAGAGTTTCAAATAAATTTACCATGACACAAAAGTGTGAAAATGTTGAAAATGTAGCAGAGCAAATACAAAGAAACCAACCAAAAGAAACAAGGAAGAAGAATGGATAACAATAAAAAAGAAATTTTTAAAATGAAGAATTACAAATAATAAAAATGTCAACAAAACTAAAGTTCTGTGGAAAACCAAGCAAGAAAAAGAAAAAAAAAAAAAACAGAAACATGCAATGAAAAAGAAAAATAGCTGCAGATATAATAGATTTTAAATAAAGAATATTATGAGTAACTTTGTCAGAATATACTTGATAACTTACAAGATCTTAGTCATAAACTATTTGGAAAAATATAAAATGCCCAAATTAGGAAAATTGAATAAGTCAAAAGCACTGGAGACATTAAATGGTCAAAAAAGATGTCCCTGCCACCCAAACTTTATAGCCCTTGGTCTGTTTCACACAGAATTCTACTAAATTTTCAAGGAAAATTTCTACTAATTTTTTCCCAGGAAAGAAGCACTATATGCTTATTTAATGAGATTAGTGCAAAACATTGTTCAGATCAAGTTCATCCCAGGAATGCATCGAAGTCTCAATATTAGAAAATATGTCAAGAGAATTCACTATTAATAGACAAAAAAAGTGACTATTTAAATTGATCCAGGAAAGGCATTTGATAAATGGAAACACCTATTTGTTAAATAATATGCATCAGAATATATTAAAAGCTAGAGGAGCTATGCTAATATAATATGTTCTAAGAATCTAGGACAGGCTTAGAGTTTTGTTAACGGCTTGGTCCCATCATTTAATTCACTGTACTTTTTATTGAAGTTGTTCTTCCATTCCCAGAGGTCCATTAAGGAAGACAGTAAGAATTTTGCTGAAGCATAAAATGACTGGGCTGAAAATGGTCAAAACAGAGGATGGGTTTTAGCTGCAGCTTTTCGAATAGCCTAGGACAGAGTGGAATGAGAACCAAGGAAATCAGTACAAAGATGGCTGGAAGCCAAGCAATAGACCATGAGTTGCCAGCCCAGGTTTATTCATTCTACTTGCTAAACAATAACTTTTAATTTTTGCTCTTATAAGAAAAGTAGAACTTTTGGAAAAAAGATCCTGCTATTTCAGTAGGAAAAAGATCTGATTTCCAAGCCTCAATCACTGCTAACACTTCAGTGGATAGCCAGATATATATACTTTGAAGAAGGAAAAAAATAATCCCTAACCATAATGGACTACCAATTGTTTTGTTAACCAGAGAACATTTTAAAAAAATTATTGCCACCAATATTTAAACTAATGGCTTTCCTTCTCTATGGTCTGTGCTCTTTCTTGTTTGGGGGTCATGCATTCAAATGACTTCAGTGGCCAGACAGGTTTGAAGAGACAAGTAGTTAATAGGGGTGGCTTGACTGTGTGTTCTAGAGAAAGTGTGATGGTCAAGGGCTTTTAAGACAAAGTACATCTGTGGGTCACCAGTTTGCACCTACTTAAGATTACAGGTCTTCTCCTCATAGGATGTACTATGTGGCTGGTGAAACAGACAAGATGTTTACATATGACTGTTTGGCAAGAGAATCCCATGGTTTACTATGTGGTACTATTTATTTGACCCATAAATAAGTATACAGAAGAAGAGGAATCTCTTGTGATGTTGGGATGTTATATCATCATCACCATGATCCTTCTTTTTGTATTTATCTTGCTTTTTAGTTTGTTAAGTATTATTAGAATCTTCATTCTATTGTTTCTCACCAAAATCTTAGATGGAAAATAGGAACAATGTTGCCAATATTTTATATATGTGGAAGTTCAGTATCAGAGTGCTTGAGCAATTTACCCTTAGTCTCATAGGTATTAGGTCCTTGTGCTTGGATACTGCAGTGGGTATCTGTGGGAGCTAGTTATATCTTTGTAATTGTCACAGTGTCCCTTCTACCATTTTACATGGTGCCTCTGAAGGGGCCATGTTACAAGTTGACTTCAGCTCTTGGCCAAGTTGGCTAATGAGTTCCATTCCTAGAACTTGGTGATTCGGGACAAAGTGATAGCATAATCTCTCCAGGGAGAAAGAAGCTGTGATAGGTAAACCTTTATAACTCTTGGCACCCTATCAAATGAGGCAGTCCATGGATTGGGGGACAGAAGGAGCAGTCCCAAGAGAAATAGGAGGCAAAGAAACACACATCTAACACTAAGGAGAGGCAAGATATAGAGTGAGAAATTTTATGGCATTCTAGCCCCTGTGTCCAGTCATACCTAAGAGCCAGCTGCATTTTTATCCTGTCCATAGTTTAAATGCTCAACTTTTACTCAGATTATACATTTTTTTAAATTAAGTTTTTCATTTTAATTCCAGCATAGTTAACATACAGTGTTCCATTAGTTTCAGGGGTACAGTGTAGTGATTCAACAATTCTGTACATTACACAGTGCTTCTCATGGTAAGCATTCTCTTTAAACCCCATCACCTATTCACCCTTCCCCCCACCTGCCTCCCCTCTCGTAACCATTAGTTTGTTCTTGATAATTAAGGATCTGTTTCTTGGTTTCTATCTCTCTCTCTTTTTCCTTTGCTCATTTGTTTCTCAAATTCCACATATGAGTGAAATCAAGTGGTATTTGTCTTTCTCTTACTGACATGTTTCACTTAGATAATACGCTCTAGTTCCATCCATGTTGTTGCAAATGGCAAGATTTCATTCTTTTCTATGAATGAGTAATATTCCTTTGTATGTATGTTTATGTGTATATATATGTATGTATGTTTGTTTATGCATATATGTATGTGTGTGTGTGAAGATGTGGTATATGTATACCACATCTTCTTTATCCATTCTTCCACTGATAGTCACTTGCTTGCTTCCATAATTTGGACATTATAATAATACTGCAATAAACATAGTGGTGCATGTATCCCTTTGAATTAGTGTTTTTGTATTTTTTGGATAAATACCCAGTAGTGCATTTACTAGACTGTAGGGTAGTTCTATTTTTAAGGTTTTGAGGAACTTCCATACTGTTTTCCACAGTGGCTGCACCAGTTTGCATTCCCACCAATAATGCACATTGGTGGAAATGTAACCACCAATGTGCATCATTGGTGGGAATGCAAACTGGTTCCTTTTTCTCCACATTCTTGCCAACATTTATTGTATCATGTGACTTTTTTTTTTTTTTAAGATTTATTTATTTGAGAGAGAGAGAGAGCATGCATGAGCATGAGGAGGGGCGGAGAGAAAGGAAGAAAGAGAATCCTTAAGCGGACTCCCAGCTGAGTATGGAGCCCCATGCAGGGCTTGATCCCAGAACCCTAAGATCATGACCTGAACCAAAATTAAGAGTAGCTGCTTAACTAACTGAGCCACTGGGTGCCCCTGTTTCTTATGTTTTTGATTTTAGCCATTTAGACTGGTGTGAAGTACTATCTCATTGTAGCTTTGAGTTGCAGTTCCCTGATGATGACTGATGTTCAACATCTTTTCATGCATCTGTTGGCCATCTGTATGTCTTCTTTGAAGAAATATCTGTTTATGTTTTCTGTCCATTTTTTAATTGGATTCTCTATTTTTTGGGTGTTGAGATTTATAAGTTCTTTATATGTCTTGGATACTAACCCTTTATCAGATATGTCATTGGCAAATATCTTCTCCCATTCTGTAGGGTGTCTTTTAGTTCTGATTGTTTCCTTTGCTGTGCAGAAGCTTTTTATTTTGATGTAGTCCCAATTTATTTTTTATTTGCTGGTTTATTTTTGCTCTTATTTCCCTTACCTCAGGAAACATATTTAGAAAAATGCTACCATGGCCCATGTCAGAGGAAGTACAGCCTTTGCTCTTTTCTAAGATTTTCATGGTTTCAGGTCTCACATTTAGGTTTTTAATCTATTTTGAGTTTATTTTTGTGAATGGTATAAATTTTATTCCTTTGCGTGTTTTCTAACACCATTTGTTGAAGAGACCATCTTTTTCCCATTGTGTATTCTTTCCTCCTTTGTTGAAGGTTAATTAACCATATAATTGTGGGTTAATTTCTGGGTTTTCTACTCTGTTCTATTGATCTGTGTGCCTATTTTTATGCCAGTACCATACTGTTTTGATTACTAGAGCTTTGTAATATACCTTGAGGTCTGGAACTACATTACCACCAGTTTTGTTTTTCTTTTTCAGGATTGCTTTAACTATTCAGGGTCTTTTGTGGTTCCATATAAATTTTAGGGTTGTTTTTCCTAGTTCCGTGAAAATGCCGTTGGTATTCTTTTTTTTTTAGATTTTATTTATTTATTTGATAGACAGAGATCACAAGTAGGCAGGGAGGCAGAGAGAGAGAGGAGGAAGCAGGCTGTCTGCAGAGCAGAGAGCCCGATGCAGGGCTCAATCCCACCACCCTGGGATCATGACCCAAGCTGAAGGCAGTGGCTTTAACCCACTGAGCCACCCAGGCGCCCCAAAATGCTGTTGGTATTTTTTTAAATACTTAATTTATTTATTTGCCAGAGAGGAGAGAGAGAGAGAGAGCACACAAGCAGGCAGAGACAGAGAGAGAAGCAGGCTCCCTGCCGAGCAAGGAGCCCATGCGGGACTCGATCCCAGGACTCTGGGATCATGACCCAAGCCTAAGGCAGCGGCTTAACCCACTGAGCCACCCAGGCATCCCTGCCGTTGGTATTTTGATAGGGATTGCATTAAATGTGTAGATCACTTTGGGTAGTGTAGACATTTCAACAGTATTTATTCTTCCAATCCCTGAGTAATTCTTGAGAACTATAAGAAACACACAGTCAAGTGCAGTGTGTG
Organism: Taxidea taxus jeffersonii; assembly: GCA_003697995.1. Taxonomy (NCBI): domain Eukaryota; kingdom Metazoa; phylum Chordata; class Mammalia; order Carnivora; family Mustelidae; genus Taxidea; species Taxidea taxus. Next base: position 116,280 of record ML103420.1, read on the forward strand.
ATTCTTATTTGAATCCTGCTTCAAACAAAATACTTTAAAATGTGTAAGAGAATCAAAGACGTTTGAACTCTGCTTCTTTGATGGTATTAAGGAATTACTGTTTATATTTTAGATGTGATGATAAATGACATCATGGCTGTGTTTGAAAAAAGAATGGCTCTCAGACTTAAAGATGTATAATGAAGTATTTATGGATCAGTTGATACTGATGTCTGGGGTTTGCTTCAAAATAATGCTGAGGAACTTGAACCCATACAGTTTCTTTCAGAGCCTAATAATGAAATTATTCTGTTGCAGTAAAAAATAAATGCAGAGAAATAAGGGATTTGTTGGAAAAGAGTGAATTTCCCAGTTTGGTTGATCTGTGGGGCCTATGTAGGGATTGTCAGACATAAGCTTATAAAGGTAGCTTAGGACCAAATCTTAGAAGGGTCTTGGAAAACAGGTTAAAGAACTTGAAAAGAAATAATTATTTCAATATGTATGGTACCACCATGTTCTGTACCAAAACTCTGTGGTAAGATTTCATGCTAATTTAAGTGCTAATCATCATATCAATTATCAAAATATTGGAAACTCCTTCTAATGGAAGAGGAAATTTGAAAAATACTAGATTTATGAAAGGTAAATAATGAATTTTAATAACATTTCCTTAATAGTGACAGCAGCATTTTTTTCATAGTTTTATTTTGGTCACCTAGATTATAAATGTCTAGTCTTAAAGTTTATGAGAAACAGACTTGAAAAATAATACACTTGCTCTGTGTTTTGCCTAGAGAAGAGTTGAACCCACCAGGTTTCCTACTATTATGTTTTCCAATTAAGATTTTAAATTCTCTGTGGTGTTTTTTGTTTTCTCCTCAATTTAATATTTTTTGCACCCATTGTATTATATATCATTTCTAGAAATATTTCCCCCTACAGTAAAATGCTGATTTGTGACTTTGTTTTGCAATTTGGACTTTTGAGAAAATAACCTGAATAATAATTAAAAATAAGCAGAATAAATTTTATGTGAAAATTATTTCAAAAATCATTCTTCAGTTGTAGATGACTGCTGTTGCAATTTTCTTGGCATACAAACCAACTAATTTAAAAGTTAAGCTCTTTGTGTGATTACATGTTCCCTGCCTTTAAAGTCATGAAGATTTTGGAAAGACATCATCAAAGCAGAAATAGGAAGCTTACTGACTCTTTCGAATTTTTAGTGTTTTATTACATTTACCATAAACTCTGGTTTCCTAACTTAAGTGATATGAAATGTATCCAGTTATAACAGAGTTTGTGTTACATGCTAGACTTAAATTTAACAATTTGTCTTCAAGTGTCAAATCTGATGGAAATCTATCCAGTTTCCCAAGGCATATGTAGCAGAGCAAAGTTGTAAGACTCACAAGTGTCTTAGCTTGAGTTTTTAGAAGCAAGACATGGGATAAGACTTCTTGTTCACGTGGTTTATAAAACAAGACAAAACAAAACAAAACAAAACATACTTTCAGGTGAAGAGATTTGAGGAAAATAGGATAACACAGCGGAAAAAAAAAATACAAAGATGCTGATCCAGAATATGGGTTCAGGTGGAGACTAGCTTGTTTGTTCCCACAGAAAGCTGTGGATGACAAGTTGTGCAAGAACATCTCTCCTACCCCATGGGACTCAGTCACTGGCAATGGTCTTCCTTTGGGAGGGGTGGGTGGTCATAGACTACTAGGCAAGGCTGTTTTGTTTGTGTGAGGGCAAGTCTCCTGAGATAGGAGTAGTTATGTTTTCAGTTAATATAGTTGCTTGGGAAGAGTTGACTCCCCAGTTTACATAGTGATGGTGGTTTACCAATAACATTCTTTATAGTTCATCCTATGAGCTCACATACCCATAGGTCATGGCACAGCATCTCCAGAATTCTGATTGGAAAACCTTATACAGGGTTCCTAGAGGAACTCTACCTGCTGCTGCTCCTGCAGTTTGTTCTGAGTTTATAACTAATATGAACCACCTCCTGCCTCCACTACCAATTCTAAATTCCTCTCCCCAGTGATTAGGACTTCTGCCAGTTTGTACAGTGTGCTCAGTGCAATACCGAGTCCTCATCCTTAATCTGAAGGGTGTGAGCCTTCTCTGCCTTTACCGGGTCATGGTTGCTGTGCTTTCCCATATACAGTTATAGCTGGGAATGAAAGTCACGTGGCTTACCTGAGTGTTCAGCATAGTCTTCCTCGCCTTAATCTATCACAGAAGTTATGGTTCCTCCTGATTATCATGGTCAATTATCACTGTCAGTATAGTAATTCTTTTCTTTGCTTGCTTATCTCCTGGCATAAGGATCCCAAAGTGAACAGGAAACAGTGTTCACTTTAAGATGAGATGAGTGTGATTCTTGCTGTGTCCTTGGTGGAAGAATTATACAGAGCTTAAAATGGTGGGGACGGTATTCATGTTTCCCCAAGTGGGTTCCTGGGGGGCGATAATGAGTGGGACTTCTAACTCTATCCCTTCTTAGCCAGACCATTCATTCTACTGTTACAGACATAGCACTATCGAATGGCTACTGAATTAAGGTGTATGCTGAATTGTAAAATATAGGGTCCTATCCTTTCAAGGTGTTCTCTTCAAGCTGCTACTTTAGCTACACAGTTAAACATCCATTTCAACCTTTTACTGTGTTGGCAGCTTAGATGGCACAATAAATGGTAGGAACAATGGGTTTTGTTGTCACAAGACCACTGTGGCCTCTCCTTTGCTGTACAGTGGGTATGTAAGTTCATGGTAAGGTTATGCAATTATACATGACGGTAGAATAGACATTCTTGAAGCCCCTGGTAGTGGTGCTGGCTTGGAAGTGTGACCAGAAAGGCAAAGCCAGACCTGGAATAGTGAGTGGGTCAAACACAATTGGATAGAGCATTACTCTTTCCAGGGTATCTGTGTCTTGTTGAACTTACTGAAAGATAATACCATCTGAGCACTCACTGTTGTTCTCTAAGTGCTGGCAAGTTTGGCATTCAGCAGTGACAACAGTGAGATCATTTTGGTGAGAGCATGCCCAGCTGACCATGCATGGGTCCGTTTCTTCCACTATGGCTAGTCTAGTTCCTGGCTACTTTATTCAAGCCCTAGAGAAGCTGAAGACAGAGGGTCAGTGGACTGACTGAGTCATCCTGTCCATCTGGCTGTCAAATGCTTTTTCTGAAGTAGATTCTCTCTAGTGAACATTAACTTGTGAAAAGAATGGTCCTCATCTTGCTTGAAACTTTTAGATGTGTTGTTTTCTTAGGAGTTGCTTTAGTTTTATGATGAGCATATGTAACTTGGATAACAATCTGCTGGGAACATTTTGCCACTTTAGGTGAGTTGTGGAAATATCACTTCCATTTAGATCCCTTAGCCCTCCCCACTTGAAAAATTTGTTTTCTCTATACACATCGAGCACCCCATCAATTGGAATTATAGTTTTTGCCTCAGCCATCAACCATGATGAAAAAACTCAGGAGAACTTAAATCTCTTATATTCCCCACCCTTTTTAAACCTATTGCATTATTTCTTCCTCTCTGAAGTCATTTACTTTCTGTCTGGATTTCCTGTAGGGATTCTCTAAGGTTGGGTCTGCTTCCCTTAGAAGTACAGATTCCCTTAGTTTTCCACCATCTGAGAATGTCTTAATTTGCCTTCATATCTGAAGGATTTTTTTTTCCAGGTATAGAATTTTTAGGGTTGGCAGGGTTTTTTTTCCTCTCAGCACGTGAAAAATATGTAATTTTAGTATAATAGAAGCCATTTCTTCTAGGGCTAAAGTTTAATTATATGATTGCGGTCTAAATAACTACTATTTTGACTGAAAATAGAAAAGGCAGGGTCCAGTTTTGCTCCTTTTCTTATATTGCAGAAAATATTTCTTTTTGAGGGGAAATACACATGAAGACATTTTTTTTTTAATCGATCCCAATGGTAGTTGCATACTAGGTAGATTGTTTTTGCTTTCTTTTTCTTCTGAGACATCAGAGGGCAGTAGCAGCTGTTCTAAGGGCAAAGACGATGAGAACACAAACTAACAGTTCAGTCCAAATGAGCAGTCTCCTATGTCTGCAACGGAGAGAAGGGAGCCCATTACAGAAAAGCAAAAATCCACCTTGGGAAGCTCTGTGAGGTGAGCTGTAGGGAGGTTGGAATCAGGCATACTTGGCTTTAGATCCCCTCTCCATACCAGATGCATGATCTTGGGTGAGTAATTTAACCTCTCTAGGTCTCAGTTCCCCCATAGATAAAATAAAAATAATAATGCTTCTTTGATTCTTTGTGAGAATTTACACCAGTGAGAGACACAGACTTCTAGCAACAGGATTCATTTTCAACTGTCTTTCCAGGGTTTTTCAGTTGTATTTCTACTTCCCCCTTTCACAGAGAGGCAATGCAAAGGTTAAGGAAAACCCTTTAGGAAAGGTGTCTAGCTCCATCTTGGGACTCATGGTGAACTAGTGAAGTTAAGGTTTCTTGCAAAAGGTATAATGTGAATCTTTTATTTATTTAAAAGTTGTGATGTTATCACCTTCAAAGTTTATAGTGAGTTACTGTTATTTGTTTATTTGTTTAATTATTTTAATAAAGCAGGTGTAAAAATATGTTTATTAGTCTGGGTCAAATTAAGGGAGACATTTCTTAGAGCAGCTTGAACAGGGAAAGTTTTATATAAAGAATTATTGACTACAACAGGACCGACATTGGAGCAATGAAGGTTTGTTAGCAAGAAGAGAACCTGAATGAATACAATATAACAGACAGAAGGGCAGTTACTACCCAGGGCTGAGATAGAGAGTCCAAGGAATAGGCCCCACTCTGCCTTCCTCCTCCACAGCTGAGATCTGAACCCTATGGAAAAAGGCATAGCCCTAAATAGATGTCAGAGAAGTCACGGTGTTGGTACCATGGGGAAATTTACTGGAAATCTGCCTTCAGGAACTGGCTGGAATTCTGTCCTTGAGGCTCTGGGAAAAGCTGTTGAGGAAGTGTCTCAGGTGAAGCAATGCTAACAATCTGCCTGAAGGTGGTGATGGGCACTCCACAGGCTGCCATCTTTGTACTTCTGGAGACTGGCTCTGGAGAAGCTAGTCACACTGCAGCAGCCTGCCCAGTGAGTGCCTCAGAACCCAGAAGCAAAGCCCTTTATTCCTACAGTGTCTCTTCGGCATCCTCTACTATGGACAAAGTTTGACACTGTGTAGCAGACAGTGGAAAATACTTCAGGGGCCCAGATCCATTCTCACAGAGCAAGCAAAAAGAAAGAATTTGGAGATAAGAGGTTATTTATGATACATCGTACACAGGGAGGCGAATTCATGATTGAAATCTGTGTTAGGACTTAGTAAGACTGATTGTCTTAATCTTATACAAAGCATTGGCTTAATTATTTTGAGCCATGATATTAATGCACCAATGCCTCCCAGTGATAGTGAAGTGAAATCACATTTCAAATCTTTGTGCCAGTTAGATCTTTTATAATTGGAATTGTATAACATAGGCTATAGGATTGTGGCAAACATAATACTCACTATATAGAGTTCCTGAATTATAAATTATATTTAAAAAACTGTTTCTAGGTAGAGATACTTAGATTGCAACATAGATATTTTTGTATAAATTTGAATATGATTTGATTTGATCCTGAAAAATTTGTTTTAGTATTAGGGTGAGGAGTTCAAATGATACCTCATCTAACAGCTCAGATGATTCAGGTTGAAGCCTCTCAGGGAGGTTTCAGGTTTCCAAAAGGGGCTAGATACATAGGTTCTAGAGTAAGCTCATGATCTTACTAATTGAGTGACTGCTGAGCACATGCAAGGATCTGCAGGACTGAGGAGTATTATTAATGGACTTTCATTAGAAGTTGGTGCCATGTATCATTGGATTTACATAAATATAATTTTTATGCATGTTTATTTTTGCCTTCTCTGTGGCATTTAGAATTTTCTTTAAATTTAAGTGTAGTTGATATACAATATTGTACTAGTTTCAGGTATACAACATAGTGATTCAACAATTATGTTCATAACAAAATGCTCACCGTAGTAGCTGTCATTATTATCTGTCATCAGAAAAAAGCGATTAAAATATTATTAACTATGTTCTCTGTGCTGTACTTTTTATCTTTGTGACTGACTTCTTTTATAACTGGAAGTTTGTACCTCTTAATACCCTTCACTTTTGATAATACAGTTCTTTTGGAAATTCCTCTCTCCTTTGCTTTACATGGCTCTATTTATTTTCCTCTTTTAGGCTTGGTGGTGTTGTTGTTTTCCTGAAACATTTAAAGTGTCAGTATTCCTAAGTGCCATCTCTGTGATGCTCTTTCTTAATCTGTATGTTTTTTCCAGGGTGGTAATATGCCATCACACTTAAAAGCACAGAGCTCTGAGTTAGAGAAATCTTGAATATTAGCTTGGCTGCTTCCTGCTTTGTGATCCTGGGTAACTTAATATCTCCAGTCTCAATGTCCTCAGTGGTAAAAATGAACTATCCTCTCTTACCTCCTCGAGTGGTTGAGATTTTGAAATGAGATATACAGAAAGACTTTATCATAGTGCTTGGCACATAGAAAGTGGCAAATAAACAGTACTTTTGATGATCTATTTGTCTGGTTCCAATAATATGCTTCTGATTCCACGTCTTTAGCTAAAGGTTCTCTATTGGGCTCCAGATCTTTATATGTAGTCATCCATATCAGTGGTTTCAAATGCCTTTTGTGGTCTGTTGTAAATCAGTAATGAGGAGTACATTGGTATAAGAAGAACTGGAAAAAAAAATAAAGATTTCAGTTGAGTTTTAAATTGAAGGCAAGTTACCTTAATTCAATAAATTGCCTTTAATGTCGAGATTCATGCCCTAATTTTTGGTGTTGAAACATCCTTTTATAAGAATAAAATATAGATATAAGTAGATAGTTTTTTAAGAAAGCATACCCTGACCTAGCAAAAGAAAGAACTGACAGTCTTAAACTGGTTCCTCATATTTATTTGCAAATTTTGCAAATGTGTGAAACCTGAAAGCCTGGGAACCTCTGATCTGTTGGAGAACTTTACTTGAATCAACCATGAGTGCCTCAAACTTGACACAATAAAAAGCATATTTATTATCTCTTTCTTTCCCTTCACACAAAACCCAACTCCTTTTTCCTCTATAGTATAAAGGATGTCATAACTCTCCATCCCGGTTGATTGTCAGAAGTGAGTTATCCTCAACATGTCCCGGGTGCCGTTACCTTTACATTTAAGCGATTGCTAAGTTCTCCAGTCTGTCTCTTGATATTTCTTGATTCATACCCCTTGGCACTGTCATCTTTTTTTGGTTGTAATTGTTTTCTTCTCACCTCCAGACTTCTTTCATTCCACTTTATCCTGTCCTAAGCTGCCAGAATGATCTACTTCCCTGCCTAAAATCCCCCAAGATCTGGCTGTTTCCTTTGAGGCTCAATTTTTCAATATAGGCAGAAAGTCCCCCTCTTCCCATCTGCTACTCCTCCCTCACGTGGCTCTGTCTTGCCTGCCACAATCAACTGCTTGTGTTTCTATTGCCTTGGAACCTTTATACACCCAGTTCTATGGGCTAGTAAATACCCTCCCCTCATCTAGACAATCCCAATTATCCTTTGTGATTCCATTCAAGTCTCTACCAACAAGACAGATGTATAAAAACTGTATTTGGGGGACGCCTGGGTGACTCAGTGGGTTAAAGCCTCTGCCTTCGGCTCCGGTCACGATCCCAGATCCTGGTATCGAGCCCCACATCGGGCTCTCTGCTCAGCCAGAAGCCTGCTTCCTCCTCTCTCTATGCCTGTGTCTCTGCCTGCTTGTGATCTCTGTCTGTCAAATAAAAAAACAAAAAACAAAAAACAAAAAACAAAACCTGTATTTGGTGTGTTGGCACATTTTCATACCAAAAGGATATGGCTAAGGGTACCACTGGGGGACGGGCAGAAGGCCTGGGATGCTATTTAACATAGTTCTCCATCCCTAGGCTCCAGCACTGCTCTGCAACCAGGACTGTTTGTAAATATGAAATGTGTCCTCTCCTTTTAGGTACCTAGGTATGTCTTCTGTGCTGTGGTAGCAATAACCAGAAATATAAATAATAATACAAAATATTATCAGATGCGATCAGCTAGTGCAACAACTTGTCTACTTGAGGAAAAGTTCTAGAAGCTTAATAATCATCTACTATTTTCTTATAGGATGGTTCTTGTGAATTGTACCTCAAGACTGAGAGGGGACCCAGAGAACTACCATTGCTTATCCTTAACTATGCCTTTTATCTCTGCTGTCCTGAGGGGGCATATCAGAGAGAAGAAACTCCCTTTCCCACTTAGATAGGGCAGGTAAGCTTCAGAATGTCTTATATAATTTAAGCCTGATCAAAAGCTTAAATATTTTTGTAATGCTTCACGTCTGTCATATATGTTCTTGATGGTATGAAAGTACTTTGTTACTATTTCAGTTAGATTGCTAGGTCTACAATTAAGTACCCAACTGAAAATTTGAGACATTTTGTTCTCTCACATTACAAAACATTCTGGAAGAGACAGTGCATCTAGTTCATAAGCTCTGTGATGTCATCAAAAACCCACTTTCTTTGCACCTTTCTGTTCCTCAGCACGTTTAATTTTTGTCCTCCTTTTTTGCGTCAGGTGGCAAGACGCCTGCTGAAATTCTAAGCATCACTATGACATGGCATCATCCCAAATAGGGAGGAATCAAGAGGAGACATTAAAGTCATGATAATAAGACTAGCCATAATCCAGTTCTTGGAACTGGGCACATTGCCAGTCCAAACACAAGTGGATTTTGTTAGCAAGGAAAAAGGGAGAGGCTACTGGGAAAAAGGGCTACTGGGTAAAGAACTAACATTGTCTTCTACATATAACCCTTCCTTTTTAACCATGTGAAACATAACAGTGTTGCATAAAGGCTTTAACTTGCGTTTTACTTCTCCTATATCTGTATCCAGACCAATTTTCTGTCTTCTCCTCTGTTTCTCCTTGACTTTCCACAATTTAGCCTTTCCTTCTCCTGGAACCTCCCCATCACCACCCAGTGGATTTAAGCAAGTCCTACTGTATATTTACTGCTCTGTGTTAAGTTGGACAGTGTGAACTTACCAATATTAACATATTTTTCCCACAAAAATGTCACAATTTACCCAAATAATTTGGGACAAATGGAAAGAAATGATAACTATGGAAAGTAAGTATATAAAAGTTGCTTAAAGCCACCAGAGAATGTTTCAAATGATGAAAATAAATCTAATTTGCAACTTAAAAACCAATGATAATTTACATTGGACAACTTCATTTGGAAAAGAGAAAAGTCACTTGCTAATGACATTTAATCACATTCCTAGTGTTTGACAACAGTGGACGAGAAGTCCATTTTTTTCCTCCTTAAATTTGATTAAGGTAATCCATCATATCCTGCAGAAAGAAAAAAAAGGCATTATCTTAGGACTTTCTTGTATAGTGTGAACTACTACTTACCTTACACCTTCCTGTATCCCAGTTAGGTATATCACAGTATCTGTACAAATATTAAAAAAGGAATGGAACTCAATAGAGAAGAATTAATCTTTCTACAGTAGGACACTTAAAATTAAAAAAAGATGAGTGGAAAAAGCCAGCACAGAGGGGAAAGATAAGATAAGTGTCTCAAACACTTGAACATGGAGAAGATCCAGCACTTTGCAGGAAGCCATAGCCAGACTTTGTAACAGGAGAGGAAGTCATCTGGAAAATGGCATTTCTCACACACCAGCTGTAAGTCAATCTCCTGGGTAAGAGTATCGAGTTAAACAACCCTCGTAGGTCTCTTGTGTCTATGAATGTAATAAGATTCCGGCAACAGAATCATTCTTTGTTCAGTGGTTTCCCACTTGCTACTCACATCCTGCTAAAGTCTTCTTCTCCAAAGTCTTATTCACCAAGTTTCATGTGCTTCGTCCCATATGTCCTTTTGGTGGAAAAAATAAAGCAATAATATCAAAAGTCACCTGGAAGTAGAGCCAAATAAAAAAATAAAGCTACTCTGTGATCATTAAAATGTAGGCCACTTAATAGTTGGACAGGGACAGCATAAGATCTGTTGAGGAATTATGAGAACAAAGAAAGAGAACTAAATATAAACACATGAATGACAAAAAAAAAGGAAATGAATATTGGCAGAATATAAGGGCATAAAAACACACAAGACAACAGCAAAGAGAGAGAAAAGATTTGTGCTATTTCAGAAATGTGAATTACAGTTCTGGCTTCACCAACTAGACATGTAATTGTGAGTAAGTCACTTAACCTTTACTTTTTAAAAACAGCTTCATTGAAATATAATTTACATTCCATGCATTCACCCATTTAAAGTGTACAATTCAGCGCTTTAGAGGATATTCACAGAATTGTATAACAATTACCTAATTGTAGAGCATTTTATTACCTCCAAAAGAAACCTCATACTCATTAGTGGTATTTTCTCCTCCCTCAACTTTGGCACTCACTAAGCTACTTCTGTTTCTGTAGATTTGCCTCTTCTGGGTATTTCTTATAAATTTCACTTATGTAATGATTTCAAGGTGCATCTGTTTTATAGCATATATTGGTTCTTCATTTTTATTGCTGATTTGCATTATCACAGTTTGTAATTTAAAAAATATTGATTTCCCTAATATTTTAGGTTACTTCTCTGAACTTTTTTTTTTTTTTTTTTTGAGTCAATTATCCTTAAAAGAAAAATGTCATCCTTTGTCTGGGAATGACTGAGATCATTGCAATTTACTTCCATGAAGAAGTTAAAAACTAAGAAACCGATCAATATCTATATTTTCTGAAAGGTAGAAAAACTTAACTCAGACCTTTTGATTCCCAGGGCTCACTGCCAACTTTTTGTTTGTCATTAGTTCGTTCATTCAATGGATGTTAAAACTTCCATGTGCGAAGAACTATGGGTTCCTTTATTGCCCCCGAAGGAGAGATATGTAGGTAACTAAGATATAACAAATTCTTATCATCCTTACCAGAACCACCAGTCCTAGGAACAAAATGACCTCATCTAACACCTGCTGAGGTTTGGCATCAAAGAACCAAAGGGAGAAGGAAGAGAGAGCCAAAGGGTTGGTAGATGTAATTTTTCTTCAGGTCTTATGGACATTGGAGTCCATTTGCTCAGACACTTACTGAAAATATAAAATCCTTCTAATTAGTTGAAGTTATCTCAGTTTCCTTATTGTTTTTATAATACAAACCCATAGGAAATCTTCATGGACTGGGTGAAAGCTGTGAGTTTTGGGGGTTATGGAAAACTGGAAGACATATGTGCTGGCAGACAAGGAAATAGCCAGAGAACACAGTCTCTGAGGTCTTAATAAGAAAACTGGTGATGAGGAAGCTTAACTGGAACAAAGGTTTCCTCTGCGTAGGAGACCTTCTCTTCCACTCACCCACTTTGCTTAATGTTCTTATTCTAGACCAGTATTAAGTAAAATAACATATTGGGTATTTGGGTTCTTAAGATCATTCTTTTATTTGATATACCATCGAGCAGTTAGTTCTAGAATCCAGTATTAAGTTCAGTGTTCCAAATTTAAAAAAATATGTAGAGGCCCTAGAAAGAAGTCAAAGGATTACCTTAAGATAAATTTGGGTCTTGTGAGTAAAAATTTAAAAAGGAAGACTCTTAAAAGGAAATACCATGCTATTATTGGCCACGAAGAAAAGTTGGATATTTATTTCATAAAAAGGAAAGAATCTTTGCTCTTTATGCATCTCAATGCAGAATAATTAAAAATATACCTTAATAACTGAAAATCTTAATATTAAAAGAATAGTTTACCAACAAAAGGCCTATCATTTTTTGACAATTTTATGCCTTTTTGTATAAAGCCAAAAAAATTGACCAGATTGATTCAAGTTGTGAGGAAAAAAGCCCAATTTTGTGAAAGTATATATTCTTTACCTACTCTGGTGAAATTTACCCAAGAAAAGGGAGAGAAAGGGACATATCTGTAGATACAGAATAAAATAACAATACTGGGAAGAATAAATACTCTTTTATTAAAAAACTTACTTCAAATGGATAATTTCATACACAAAAAAATTACTTAGCAAAACCAAATGAAGTAGAAATAAAACACAGAAAATCTTAATAGACCAATAATATCTAAAGACATTGGATGAGTATTTAAAAATCTAGCCCCTTTCCTATTAAAAAAGCCAAAATGAAAACCAAAACAGAAAAGACAAATAAAACATTTAGGTAAGTTCAAAGGCAAGTTATAACACATCATCAAGAAACAAATAATTCCAAAATCATAGAAATCCCTCTAGAGAACAGAACAAGTAATACTTCCCAAATAATTTAATGCCGCTAATATTATCATGAGGCTAAAACGAAATGAGTATTTTTTTTTATAATAGATGATTAAAAGTCATTTTTTCCTTGTGAAATAAAGATGCGAAATTCCTCAACAAAATTATTAGCAAACCAAATCTCACAATGTATTGAAAAAATACATCATGGAAAAATTGGGCTTTCCTAAGGAATTCAAAGAGGGTTTAATATTTAAAAGTACATTGCAAAGCATGATACAGATGTTTATTTAGACCATTATTATCAAAATTATTACTGCCCTGACAATTCGAGATCCCAATGAGGGCAAAGTTGTATCTATTTTTTTCACTGTTTTATTCCCAGTTCCAAACATATGTGCTCTTGGTAGGCACTCAAATATTGTTTTGCTATTAAATCGAATGGCATGTGGTTGGATATCATAAAAATTTAGCTTTAGAGTTATTCACAGAAACCAAAATGTGTCAGATGTTCTGAGTCTATTTAAATGTGGCAAAAAATTAATCTTTTTAAAAGTAGAGATAATGTCCTAAGGAATCCTCTTTAGTTCTTTTGGAGTTGAGATGGCAAAGAAATTTATCTAGTACTCCGTTCTTGGCCAATATTGGACTGACCATTCCTCACTGAGCCACATATCCTTCCTCAGAGACCTTCTCAACACGGTCCTAGTTACTTAGTATCAAGCAATTGGAATTGGACATGCAACACAACCTAGTTGGGATTTCTCTATTGTTGTGGGGGGAGAAATCACATTTTTTACTCTAACAAAATATTTAATTATATATTGACTGATGATACTAGAATAAAAACAGCCTTAGGAAATCCTACCCTTTAATCCAGATACAATTTCTTTTCTTGGCTTTTCCATTGGAATGAATACAGGACCTAATGGCAACAGTTTGGGACAAATTATCATTTCAGATTCAGCTAAAATCACTTTTTGTTTTTATTCTGTAAAAAACCCTAATGGTTTGGTGAAGAATTTGGATTCTCATTGCAGCTTGGTTTTGGCAAAGCTAAACAAAGGTTATAAATATTCATGTGTCTAGATGCTATATCTCAAGTTATTGTCCTTAAACATCTTAACTAAATTCCAGCCAGAAAAAGAAACACATTTCTCAATTACTTTTGAAAAGCCATACGTTAAGTAGCCAAGAGGTTCAAGATAGTTCAGATAAATCACATAATAGAGGCAGTCTTACTTAAATTGTAGACAATTATCTTGCAAAATTAATTTGAGGTTCAGAGGCAAGATAATCAGTATCATTTTCTATAATATTCAGGCACTTTTAATTGAGCATTGCTACTCTATCCTTAGGGGTCCTTTCTCCAATTGGAGCAATCACACAGTTACAAGTGTCAGTTTCAATCAGTCTTGCACCAGAGGGTACCACTTGGCCATGTAAATATTACCGAAGAGATCTAAAGATGCTTTTTCTTTGAGGGCTTAGATATTGAACTTCCCTGATGAATTTGTCTTTCTGCATACAAATCTCATTTTCTCTATAAGCAAAGACTGAAAGGTGTTTCCCAACTTTAACTTGCCTTATTATTTACAGTTTTAATGCTTTTCTTATTGAATTAAAGAAATGAACTACCAAAGATTTTCGTTTTTTTGTCTCTGTGTATGGAGGGATAAAGTATATTTCTTAGCATTTTTATGTAAAAAATTTTACATAAATTAAAATTAATTAAAATTTTCTCTCATAGTTGAATGAAAAGTAATTATAAAGCTTACTAAAGACAATGGCAGCTCTTAGAAATATAGCCCTATAAAAATTAGAAAAATTATGAAACTTCCTGAAAATAATTAGAAGCATTGGGCTGAAATAAGCTTCAAGTGATTCAATAAATGTGCATAAAATCATAACAATACAGATACTGCAAATCACTCAAAATATTAGCAGTCTCCTAGACTTTAATTTTCATGGACAGATTTTTTAAAATTTAATCATTATAAAAATAGAAAGAAATTATTTGATCTATCAAATCATAAAGAGGTTCACAGATAGTGTTGTGAGGAGTTAAACTTTCAAGTAGGGCTATCATAGAGAAATGGTAAAACTTAACTAAAAATATCAACTAAAAATATTCTAGGAGGAGCTAATTCTATGCCTTGGGAAGAGATATTTCAAGATTAGGCTAGAAACTCTTGTTGCCAGAAAGCAAGTACGCTTTGAAATGTTCTGATGTGGTGTTGACAGGACTCAGAAGCTAACTTAAAAAGAGCTTTCATTGGCCAAGCTGTGACAATTTGAGCATAGAAAAAGATAAAAGTCGAAATGATTAAAACAGCAGAGCCTAGAAGAAGCCATTAGTCATAATTATGCTTAAAAGAAAATGGGACTTTATTTTCTCTTCATACAAATGGTACTATATTCAGGTTAATTTCTTTAAAGGAAACTAATTTTTCAAACATAAATACATATATATATATATATATATATATATATATATATATATATATAATTTTTAGAGTGGGTAAGATGATATCCATACACAAAAGATAATGGTCACCATGATCGTTGTAGTATTTTTTGGAAACTACTTTGCTCACTGTACTTGTGTGCTTTTTGATCTCCTTCCAGGGATCATTTGTTCTCTTCTAGAAGTACATTTTAAGTGCTTTTCTTTAGGATGTCTTAATGGGGGAATCTGTTTTCACATAATAAATAGTTTTGCCCTCATTCTCAAATGATAATCTAGTTGGGTATACAAATCCAGATTGACTTTTGGATATATCTTTGAATACATTTTCTCAACATTTTTCTGGCACCCATTGTAACTATGGATTTGTTTTTTAGTCAAATTATAAGCATAATTTAAGGATTAAATTTAAGCATAATTATGTTATGCTTAAAGATACTCTTTTACCTGGACATGCTTTTAAGTTCTGTCTTTGTTTTTTACATGCAAACAGTGATTTTGTGGGGGTTTTTTGTTTACTCTTCTATCTTCAGAGCTCAGAATAGTGGCTGATAGTATTGGCTTAATTAGTAATTTTTGAATGAAGAGCTTAAAAGTTTTCTGTAGTTCGAATTTGACCTTTGTCATGGAGTTCTTGGATGAGTAAAATGAGACAAAATACCTGAAGGATATAGCAGGGTACCTGGCATGTAATTACTACTCAATAAATCTAGTTTCCATTTTTATTGAGAGAAAAAGATTATGATCTCTGTAACAGGAAGAGAAGGAGCTATCTATTACTCTGTGAGCTTACTTATATTCACACACACATGCGCACACATCATACCTTCTCATCATGTTTTTCCAAGTTTAAATACAAACATTGATTTCGTTTCTTATCTTCCCCCACTTTGGCACCTACAAAAAGTGTGTGAGTATTAAGATTTACCACAAAAAGATTTATGAAACAAAAAGCGTTACCTCTCCAGTTCTGTTTGATGGCGCTGCAAGTATGAAACAAGGATTGCTTGTTTAAGAGTGGGATGTAGTCTTTACAAACCGAAGAGAAGTTTATCCTGTCAAAAAGGCATTCTGATGAAAGTTTGTTCATGCAGTCAAAGAGTTAGACCAACTTTTGAAGTAAATTGTGAATGAAAGGGTTAAAAATAGTGACTTCCAGGGTACAGGTGATATTCTTGGGCTGTGTCAGTGTAGGTATTTTTTTCCTGCAATGTCTTCACATCAGTGTTCTGTTCTATGTATACCAAGACTTCTAAACTTCTCTCTGAATATGTTCAAAGAACTAAGTAGAAATTTCTCTAATTATGTTCCAAATCCATCAAATAATTCCATTTGCGATTTCTGAGCAGATTCTATGCCCATATTTTCACTCATCTAATTTTTTTTAAGGACATGGTTATTCAAAACTTCTAATCAGACAGAATTCATTATTTTAGGTCAAGTTTTTTTAATACTTACATGAGGTCACACATTCAATAAAAGTCATCATCATATTAATTATTTGACCAAATTGCCTTTATTTACTTTGCTGAAATTATACTTTGCTTAAACGTATAAAGCCTACTTTCTGATAACATCTTATATGTGATGAAATTCAGCATCCTGTGGTTTCCACTTGGGTACATTCAACCAGATTGGATTACCAGCATTACTAGAAAGACACTGTAATTTTTTTAATAATATGGTCCATTGGCTTGGAACTTCTGAGGGAGTGAGGTATTGATTTGAGATCAAAGCATGCTTAACATAGTCCCTCAAAGTGCTCAAAAAATGCCTTCCAAATGAAAATCTTTCAACCCTCTAGTGGGAAAAATGATGTTTAATGAAAGTGAGTGCTTTTTTGCATGTGGCAGGGAGTTCCAAATTTCATTTGGCCCTCTGTCCATATTCCAGTGTGATGCATGTGTATTATATTCTGTTTCTTTCACAAGGAACTGACCCTACTGTGGGGTGAGTGGTAACAGCTCCAAACAAATGTAGCAGCCCATTGCTGTGCTTCCCTTTTCCTCTACCACATGTAACATGCCCAGCCTTATAGTCCCTTCTTTAGAAAGCTGCAAATCTCAGTGCCCAGATCAGTTTATGGCTTCTTTTTTTCATCTAGCACAAACAAAAAAATGTCAAGAGAGTGGAAGAAAGTCCTTTTCCCAAGCATCCCAGTGAATATATGTTCTTTTGAAAGTAGAGAGGAAATTAAACTGTGGCTGAACCATTTTTCTTTTTTTCTTTTTGAAAGCTCTCTATTGTTTGATGTCCATGATGATCATTTAGACTACTCCAGAGGCTGCTGGAGTAATGGACTTCCTTAGCAGAGCCTGGAGATTTCTTAAATTTGAAAAAAGACAAAGCTCAGAAAGATAAATTTTGTTTCTGTAATCTTTGTTTACAGTATGTATTTGGTGAGAATTATCCGTAATGCATTGCATCTAGGTAGTGTAGCGGTTACCTCCCATACCAAATTAAGGAAGAAGGTTTAAGCCTGCCAGATGTTTTTCTCATTAAACTGTTGATATTTCTACTTATACAAAGGTAGCTGAAAATTATCTCGTAGGTTCCTATCAGCTCTACAACTCAATTTTTCAAATGACTCAATGATTTCACCTTTAATCTATGACACAAGAGAATTCTAAATCACTTGAGAAATAATTTTTACATTTATTTTTATAAGGTAAGTTATATGAAGTAATAAGTGGGTCATGGATTAATACAGTTGTTGTGTTGGTTGGAAATGAGAAACATTGTATGATTTAATACTTGAAGTGAACTACTAAGAGATGGTATCATTAACTGGTTTTGTGCTTGGACTTTGGATTTCATGCTACCTTAGGATGAGACCTGGCTTGATATATCAGTTAGCTTCTTTTCATTGCAAAACAAAAACAAAAGCAAAAGCAAAAAAACAAATACTGGCTAACTTAAGCAAAAAGGTAAATAATATTGGCAAACTGTCAAGATATAACAAATCTGAAGTTTGGAGGACCATATCCTGGCATAAGCAGAAACCAGTAGTTTAGGATGCAAGAACTACAGGAAATTTCTCAAGATAGGAATAGTCAGATCAAGATGCTGCTTCTGATTGAATGGGACCTCACCATTTTTTAAAACCTTGCACTACTTCCTCAAGGGTCAAAGTCCCAGAAAAAAGTGGCTACATTTTGTCCCTCTTCCAGTTCCAGTCTAGTGAAAGGAAGGATCTAGCCTTTAACTTTTGTAATGGAAATCAACCATTTCCTACCTGTGAAGACTATTCTTAATGAATGAGATACGATTCCATGTATAGAAGCTGGAAAGCAGTGGGAAAGAGACGATGCTGGGGACCAAGAATTAACAAATATGCATTATGCTTGGCTACATACTAATGATGTAACATTGTCAAATTCCTCAACCCCTTTTAGCCTCAGTTTCCTTATCTGTGAAATAATGATTATAATTCCTACCTTACTGGATTACTGTGAGTATAAGATCAGGTAATACATAGAAAATTCCGGGTGCGTAGTATTCACTCAATAAACATTGGCTATCTCTGTCATTCTGTGGTTCTTTCATATACATTTGCTTCTTTAAATCCTCGTAATATCTTGTCAGATCACTATAACAGATTTTATCACCTTTGTTTTATGAATAAGAAACTCGGACCTAGGAGACGTCGCCCAAAGCCTAAAGCCTAAAGCCTGGTGTTCTTCCAAATACCCTGTGTTTCCTTCTACAGAGTCTAGCACATTACTGCAGAATCATCAATTTGAAAAAAAAAAAAAAAAAGAGCAAACACCACTGAGCCAGAGTTTTCTTTCTGAGAAAGAGAGCTTGATAAAATTCAGACCCAACGCTTCCAGCAGGAGGATTGTTTGTTCACCACTTGCCCGCAGGTTAGTTTGGCTATTGGGTCTATTCCTGGAAGCAGTGTTCTGAGAGTGAAATCCTGATGCACCTTCACAGATGGTATCAACGGGGCTTCCAATCCTGTGATTTTATGGTTTCATTACAAAGATATCCGGGTTTGCAAAACTACGTTTTGAACGTACAGCTGTTAGTCTGTTAACAAAATGTGAGAGTACAGAAAAGTAACCTGTCACACACCATGGAATTTTCCAAAGCCATTCAAGCCTGTGTGTGTGGGCAGATCTGCATCTGTCTTCCCTTTCAGTTTGACACCTGGACACCTACGCATAAGAGTAGGCCAGGCTGGGGCGCCTGGGTGGCTCAGTGGGTTAAAGCCTCTGCCTTCGGCTCAGGTCATGATCCCAGGGTCCTGGGATCGAGCCCCGCATCGGGCTCTCTGCTCAGCAGGGAGCCTGCTTCACTTCCTCTCTCTCTCTCTGCGTGCCTCTCTGCCTACTTGTGCTGTCTGTCAAATAAATAAATAAAAAATCTTAGAAGAAAAAAAAAAGAGTAGGACAGGCTGTTTGGTAACAAGCGTAATTTTGGGGCTTGATAATTGTACTGTCTCTGCAAGGTGACATCTCTGTCAGGTGCCTTACCCAGTCTAGGAAGCAGTTTCCAGAAACCATAAGAAGCCAGCGTTTTCCAGCTCCCTATCTCTGGGGTCCATCTTCCTTTACTACTGTCTCTGGGACAAGAAAGCAGAAGTATGCTGGTAATAGTAAACAAAATCCTACTTCTCTAATGCTAAGAAAATGAGCAGAAAGGGACCAGAAATCTGGGAGAACGTATTTAGTTTTTGGGGGGACCTACTGTCTGATTTCTTGATGGTCTTATTTCTTTTACATCACTCAAAACACTTAAAGTGAGATTTTTAAAACCACCCACATTGCAAATTTCCCATTCTCACCTGCTTGATGCTCATCATTCTCTTTATTACTTGCCCTTTGCTGCCTTGTATTTGAGTTCTTACAGTTTAGGTCTGTGCCTCCTGTGAGACTGTGAACTTTCTGAGAATTAGAAAGGGTAGCTCATCCATTTCTCACATCCTTTATTGCTTCTCAAAGCACCATCTGTGGACCAGCAGCACTGGCATCACCTGGGAGCTTGTTAGAAATGTAGACTATCCAACTTTGCTCCTGACTTACTGAGTCAGAACCTTCATTTTAACAAGATCCCAGATGCTTCATATACACATTATAAGTTAAGCAACATTGCTCTTTAGTACTTTTTATACAATACATGTTAAATAGTAGGAAAGATAATAAACACGTGAAGCAGATAATTACATATCACTTATAGAACCCCCTCCTTAGCATTCTGTAGTAACCTCAGAATCCTAGAAGCAATGAACACTTGATACTTCTGAATAGAGATGAGGTTGGCAGTTTCAGAATCTACTTGCCCCACTCAAAAAAAAAAAAAAAATGAAGTAAGTGATCATGCAGTGAGCAGGGATGGAGGAACAGAGTCCTTGCACATCAAATTTGGTTCAGGACTCCAGCCAAGGACAGTCTTTGCTGCCTGCAGATGATTGCCACGGTGAGCTTCAAGGAGCAGTAAGGGTTCTAAAGCATTGCATTTGTTTTCCTCATCACTTCATCTAGTTTCAGCTATCTCGCTCACTTTTAGCTATTTTACTTGTTGATGTTTCTGCTCACACTCTATTTAGAAAAAAAGGGGTCACCTCAGAATATGTACACAAAAAATAAACAGTAACAATCTCGTCCTTAAATCCAAAAAGCAAAGTTTGAAAACCACTTTGCTAAGCCATACATTAAAGTATTATCAAGGGATAAGGTTATTTTTTTTTTAAAGATTTTATTTATTTATTTGACAGAGACCACAAGTAGGCAGAGAGGCAGGCAGAGAGAGAGAGGTGGAAGCAGGCTCCCTGCTGAGCAGAGAGCCCAATGCAGGGCTGGATCCCAGGACCCTGAGATCATGCCCTGAGCCGAAGGCAGAGGTTTTAACCCACTGAGCCACCCAGGCGCCCCAAGGGATAAGGTTATTAATGTACTCCATACACAGGATACAAATTGGCATTTAAAATTTTTAATTAAAGGGTGATAAAGAGAGACCTTAAGGGAAGATTACCAGTGGTCCTTTCTCTGTTCCTCAAATTCCCTGTGTCAATAGCTAGCTATTGTGTTTAGCCACAGAGTTCATAGTGGGGTGATTATGATTGTATAAACTCAAAGTTCTGTTCCGAGAAGTTATTTTAGTTGAGTTTTCTTTTCAATATTTAATGATTATAATGATTATGTGCTCTGTGGCAAGGACTGTGGTCAGAGCTGGATATATAAAGATGAGTAGACATGGTATCTACTCTCCAGGAAATGTTAGGCTGGCAGGCTGGACAGGCACATAAAGAGATCATATCAAGAGACTAAGCATTTGATCAAGGATGCTCAGGGTGCTTTGGGTCTCAGAAGAGGGGCTTTGTGTGATTGGAGAAGAGTCAGGTTCAGAACTGTACTCTGAATGTGAAGTGAGAGGTAGGTGAAAAAAGGAATGTTGGAAATGCATTCCAGGTAGAAGTTGCTGTGAGAATAAAAATGCTGATGTATGAAATCCATGGTCTGTTTTGGGAACTTTGCCAAGATGCAAATTATAATGCAGGAAATAGAGGTGATAAGGCTGAAGAAATAAGATGGGGCATAAATATAGAAGTCTTTGGAAAGTATCTGCCAAACTTGCCATGCTTATTAAATCATTTTTTAAATTTAAATTCAATTAACCAACATAGTACATCATTAGTTTTTGATATAATGTTCAATGATCCATTAGTTGCATATAACACCTGGTGCTCATCACATTAGGTGCCCTTCTTAATGCTCATCGCCTAGTTACCCTATCCCCCCACCCTTTTCCGTATCCGCAACCCTCAGTTTGTTTCCCAGAGTCAAGAGTTTCTCATGGTTTGTCTCCCTCTCTGATTTCTTCCCATTTAATTTTCCCTCGCATCCCCTATTGTTCTCTGCATTATTTCTTATATTCCACATATGAGTGAAACCATATGATAATTGTTTCTATCTGATTGACTTATTTCACTCAGCATAATACCCTCCAGTTCCATCCATGTCGATGTAAATGGTAGGTATTCATCCTTTCTGATGACTGAGTAATATTCCATTGTATATATATGAACCACAAATTGATGCTTAAACTTATCTATAGATAACTTACACCATGAACTCTGTGTTAGGAGAAAACCTAAACATTTGTCCAAAAGAAAAATGCCTAATTTTTAACTTCATTGTGAAAGTATTTGTTCTTTTTCATTAGGATGTATTGATCTTCTTCAATGAGGGTATGTTTTATATAGTGATGTCTCTTCGCAGTGAGTTGAGGGAAAGAAGTGTGAACACAGTGGGAAGGAATTTTAATCCAATAAGATAGTATCTAAGTCAGTATTGCATTTATTGGGGACATTAAAAGGAGCACTCAACATTTTGCATGTACCATTGTGACTTAGATGTATGTATATGACTGTAGTGGTAGAGTGGTGAGCAGACCCCTGGAAAAGGCAATGAACATATAGATAGTCTTTCTTTTGAAAGAAACCACTATTATGCATTTCAGTGTCTAGAAATTTACAGCAATGGTAAGAGGAAGGAACAAGTACTTATGTGTTCCCCATAAACTCTCAACTTTCTTCTTGGCAAGGGGAATGCTTTACAATAAAAATTAAGCTCTATGAGCTTAGTACATTTTTTTTCCTCCTGTTGAACTCATAACATTTAAACACATAACAGGGACTCAAGAACTGTTTTTTGAATAAATGAATGCATGAACTAATTCATTAATTTGAAAGGGTTAGGTAAACTGAGTTTTTCTTAGGAATGTCTTAGTTTGCTAGTTTCTGTCATTGATAAAAATCATGAAAACTAGAGGGAGTAATGCCTGCAAGGACATGGAGGAGAGTGGCATCCAAAAGTGGGAAATCCTCTTGGTCAGAGGACTCATCCTCTATTAGGCAAGGTGAGGGAGTAGGAGAGCTGCATAAAATTTGAACTGAAAATAAAATACAAAATATCATTGGAGATCCTAAGAAATCCTCAGTGATGTTTGAAAAATATATAAGGTAATTTAATACATGCTTTATTGACAAAATCTAAGCAACTACAAAGATGTTATAAACCAAATAGCGGGCTCATGTTGGATACATATATACTTGGGACCCCAAGTAGACTTACTTTGAAGCAAATGTTTGCTTCAGGGCTTCTTCCTTGCTTTAGGAGGGACCGCCCCTAAGACATTTACATTGTTATGTTTTAGGGACATTTGCAAGAGTAAGTTATTTTTACCACAATTAGTGAGGACTGCTAGCTCTTGCTACTCTGACTGTCCCTTCATTGCACTTCCCTTTTTGTCTGTATTTGAGTGGCCATGGAAAATTTTGGAATTCAGTTAAGAGGAAGTTGAGTTGGGAATGTACCATTTTAACTGCAATTTTAAAGATGTAGAAAGAATATGAACAAACAATTTAGAGAAGAAGAAGTTAAAAAAGGTAACTAGCAAATTTCAAGATACTCACAGTAACTGGCAATTAGAGGATCCAAAATCAAGTGAGACATCTATGTTGTAATTATTATCCCTATCAGTTGGGTAATGGCATGTGTTGGTAGGAATGTGGTGATATAGGGAATCATCATGCTGTCTGATGGGAATATAGTCTGAATGTATTCATTTTGGAGATGGTATTATTTAATAGACAAAGTATATTTGTTCCTTATGGCCCAAGAATACTGTTCTGGATTATATATCTTAATGAAATTCTCATATCTAAACATACTACCTGCAGCATTGTTTCTGGTGCTAAGGAAGTGAGGCAAGCTGGCTGTCCATCATTAGGAGAGGATATAGGTACAACAGAGTAGTATGGGGAAGTTAGAAACAATGGCTTAGGTGTTCATGTAGCAGTATGAATGGATCCTAAAACATGGGGCTAAAAGAAACTGGTACAAATCAGAATTTTAATGCAAATATGCAACACTTAGGTAAATAGTCAATGTAATTGTGTATACATACATGCTCACAAACAATATGCATGCTGCAAAAATGCATCAAAATAAAAGGAAAACTTTAAAAAATGATAGAGATTAATAAATAGGCCTATACTTGGTTTCTTTCTCCCTGCCTGAGTTAGTTCTGACCTTAGCCAGATGCCTTTGGGTTTTTTGGGTTTTGTTTTTGTTTTTTTCCAGATGCCTTTGTTATCAAATTAATAGAATTTATGAATTAGAAGGTAATAGAAGATCGTGCAGAGGGTGTTACATCCTGACTTCTTATCTAAGGAATTTTTATAGCAGGATGTACCTAGTGTGTCTTAATTGTTTATTATAAATTAGTCTTCAGTTCATAGCTTTATGAGCCATAGCTGGATTGAATAATGGAAGTTAATTGCATAGGATTTCTTTCTACATGAGTAGAGAGTATAAAGGTTGAGAGATCCACAAAACTAAGAGGCTTCCTTGTGCCATTTTGTATTGGCCATAGTGCTTGTCACTCTGAATCTAAAACGCATTCCAATGTGAAAAAGGGCTTTAGAAAGATGTGTTCTGATGCAATATGCCTTTGTTCTTATAAACTTGAATAATCATTACTAAAGCTTGGTGCTGAGTAAGACTTGGTTTTTGTGAGTCTGATTGATGATTCAATGTACTGTGTTAGTGGAATCACATTATAATTGTTGCCTGTGGAGTATGGGAAAAGAACTCAGAAGAAGATAAAAATAAAAAAGTAAATATCAATAAATAATATAATAAGAGAAAGCCTTACTAGGACAAATAATAATAATATTTTATGAACTGAGAATGTGATTTAGTGAGCTCTCATCATTGAAAGTCCAAGAAAAAATATAAACAATATAAAGGTATAGAAGTGAAAGTCCCTTCTATGTCCTTCATAATAGGTAAGAATTTAGTTTTTATGCTGCTATATACATGTATATCATGTGATATTTTTAATGCTTTTACATATATATCATATATGTTATATATACATACATGTATACATATGTATATATTATATATACATATAAATACATATCATCTTTTTATAGCATTTCTTGGGAATTTATATAGATGCATTCTCATTGTTAAACTATGTAAAAACAAAATATTTATATATATAGAATATTTGGATTGTTTCACTTAAGCACCTACTTGCATCTCTCCCCACCGAATGTTCTAAATCCTTGGATTTGTGGAAATGATTCACTTTTCCTCATTGGAATAGAAAGACCTTCCTCTTCCTTGAAGACTATGCCGAGACTTCAAATAAGGCAAATGCCCTTAAGAATAATGCTTACACTCCTCAAGATCTCTCCCTATTTGTCACCAGACTCATCTAAGATAAGATCTCAGTAAACCTTAGTGGGAAAATGCAGATCCTAGGAAAAGGGAGAAATTATACACAAAGCAGCAATAGGATGGCCTAACACATGCCAGCAGGAACTGCGGGAGTCAGTCTAGGTGTAGTTCCTGAATGTGCCTGGGGACTTTGTCTAGGAGTGGACCAAGCAATTGTAGGATATAACTTTGGGTAAGGAAAATTTTGGTAATGGCCCAAGGAAATAATCCCGAGATGCTGCTAGAGTGAATCTTGGAAAAAGTGGTAAAGTATTAATCACTAATGTGATGAAGTGAGTAGCTAATGAACTACAGATATAAGAAATGTCATAGCAGACTGTGGAGAAAGGCAATGAAAGACTCAAAGAATGGGCATACTGGAATGAATATACTCTATAAAATGGGAAAATTTTCCAGCTGATTCTGTTCCTTGGAAAAGCATGGCAGGTACTCTTCCTTACCAAGTAGATGAGAAATGCAATAGTGCAGGAAGCACCAACATCTCTGAGAAGCTCAGTAACAGCCCTCCTCTGTAGTCCAGGCTGATGGTGAGAGATGCTCCCCAATGACAGTGGAGAGGATAGAATCCCAGAATAACAGGCCAGATGATAACACTTAACTGTCAGAAGCAAAATGAGGGTAATAACTATAATTGGCAGTAAATTAGGAATGAGGAAACCTAGAGACCCAAAGTTTGCCATCATGGCCTCCTTTAGAACAGAGATGATTAGAGGTGGAAGTGTTAGCAAATAGATGAGCAAATAGTTTAGTTGTCAGGTTAAAAGTATGAAAGAGAAAGAGGAAGATTAAAAGGTCAGGGACAAGGAAGTCTGGGAGAAAGAGGTATGCAGAGGGAGTGAGCACAAAGTGTGAGGATTTACTACAGCAGAACCACTATACCACCAAACAGCTAGGCTTTGTCCCTGACTATCCCAGTGCTTGTGCAGTGGGTTCAAGAATGAATAGCTACAGCCTCAGGGAGGAGCATATCCATGGGCACGACTACTCAGACTTTTTCTCTGTAAGTTTGATATTCTACTTCTGAGGCAGAATGTTCAGACTATAAGCAACGAAAACCAACGTTGAGCACCTAATGTGATATCATCATTCTAGGAGACCAGTTAGCCACATAAAGACAGGTCAATCTCATCAGACCCCTTTCACCCTCATTTTTCATTCATCAGCCACATGTGAGAATGAGTAGGCCTGCAAAAAGTAAATCCATTGCCCTATCCCATGCTTGCTTCATTCCAGCTAATCTAACTTTTGGAAATAATAGCTAAGACACTGTCCTGACAAGCAAAGATGATATGACTCTGGCACTTGGTGATAATTCATCACAATTGGGATTGACATGTATTCTGGATACACTTTTATATTTCCTGCCCATAGTGCCTCAGCCAGCACCAGTATCTCAGGGATCACAAAGTATATGATCTACCAATATCAGATCTTCCATAACATTGCCTTGGACTAAGAGACCTAATTTAGGGCAAAGAAGGTAGGGTGATGGACACATGACAATGAGACCCACTTGTCCTACTCCATAATGCAGCATCTAGAAGCTCCCAGCCTGATAGAATTTTGGAAGGGCCTTTTGAATACCCAGTTGGGGCACCAGTTTAGAGTTCATAACCTGGGTGAATGGGGTGCTTTTAGAATGTGGTATACACCTTAAACCAATAGTCATTGAATGATGCTCTGCCCACAATAGGTAGACTATATAGCCTGAGAATCAAGATGTGAGATAAGAATGGCCCTACTCACCCTTACTCCCAGTCATCCATATCAGGGAATTTGTGTTCTGGTTCTATATTATTCAGAAGTTCCAGTTTATAATCTGACCAGCTTAAGGCAGTAGGGATGCTCCTTCATAATGGGGGTACAGGGGGATATATGTGGCAATTGGAGGATCCACTGGGCAACTGTTGGAACCCTCAATGACAGTTTTTATAGTATACAGCTCAGTAGAGCAACCACAGAGTAAACAAGGGCTCAAACTCCTCAGTGTTGAGGGTCTGGGTTACCCTACAAGATGGGCTACCTTAACCAGCAGTAGAGGGAAATCTAGAATGGGTGATGCCTATCAGTTGATGGCCTTGGGACCAGTTAAGCAGCAGCAACTGTTTATCCCACTACCTTCCTTTTGTAAGTTTTTCCAGGAATTGTGACCAACCAGATTCCCAGAAAAGCTGTACCTGGATTGAATGAACTTAATGAGGGAAGTAAATCTGATTGATGCAAGTGTTGGATTCCAGTGGATGCTATAAAACTTCTGCTCATGTCTCCTTTATCAGACCATTGTACCCATCCTCTAAATGCTATGGGTATTGTCTGGTAACAGCTTAAGCCAGTACCTCTCCACAGATGAACATAAGCCATCAGAATTTCCATGCTCTTTCACCAGGAATATTCCTCAGCAGTGACCAATTAATATGAACATATAAAAGGTCAGCTGTAAAATATTTATGCTCCATATCTTCCTGTGGGTTCAGACTGTTGGTTGGACTCAGGGTGAGGCTATATACTTGCTTAGCTCCTTCACTGGCTCTCTTCTGCTTCTTTTGCTCCCTTTGTCTGGAAAATGTTCTCTCAGTATAGTATGTACACTCACACCCCTGTTTGAGGCTCTTCTATGAATCAGTCTGTTTGGGCTAAGCGGAAGGTAGGGGAGTTCTGAGATTGGTTAGTTCAGTATCTCACTGAAATTATACAGAACTAAGACTCTTTCCACCTTTTTGTTCTTCTATCCTTAAGATGTTTATTAATTTTATTTAATAAGAGGTTTTATTTTTAAGAGGTTTATTAATTTTAGGGTCTCATATTTACAAGATATTTGTGGAAACTCAACGCATCACATCTTTGCAAACCAAAGTTCAAAGGTTGAAGGACTGTTGCTCCCCTCTCATGACACTTTGAATGAGTGAGAAGGGCCCCAACTCATCTTTTTATCTCTGATGTGAAAGGCTAGGGTTACTGTTTACTTGCCCACTCTTAAACCAATGACCAAGAAGGGGAGTGAATTTACCATTATTGGTTTAGTCTAAAAAATAATCACCACTTGGGAGAGAAGAGTCCTAATTTTCCTCTGAAACTTATGAAAGTGATCCTAGGAATAGGAGGAGAGAGACTGATATTTGGCTACGACTGAGAAGCATCTGCCCTAAATTATAATTTAAAAAAAAAATCTACTCTTATATAAATACTGCAAAAACAGTGGTATGCATTGTATCAGTTGTTTTTGGGAATAGCAAAAGTGAAACTCTGAAGACAATACCAAACATCAATCTCTTAAGACTTTAGTAATCTTAAAGAGTTTGTCATTATGTATTTTTTTTTTACTCACTGGCAAAAATTTAAAAATTTTTTTTAGAGTTGTAGAGGAAACTCTTTTTTTTAAAAAAATATTTTATTTATTTATTTGATAGACAGAGATCACAAATAGGCAGAGAGGCAGGCTGGCGGGGCGGGGAAGCATGCTCCCTGCTGAGCAGAGAGTCTGATGTGGGGCTCGACCCTAGGACGCTGGGATCATGATCTGAGCCAAAGGCAGAGGACACTGAGCCAGCCAGGTGTCCCTAGAGGAAGCTCTTAATAGTAAAGTGTCAAACTGGATTTCTCAAATAATCCTTTTTAACCTAAAAAAAAAGTATTCAAATCCACTGAAGGCATATTGTACTGAGACATTTCTTGGTGAGGGTAGGGAATATAACAAACATTATTAAGTACCTATTGTATGCTAGAGGATTCGTATTGTCTTAGTTTATTTAATCATCATAACAACACTCTGGAACACATTTGCATATAATCAACTAAGGGTGGCAGATTGTATTTTCCAAAGATGGCCACAACCGTATTTTCCTTCCCACATTTTTTTTAGTAATCTGATTTTGACACTATTTGCATTAAAAGATGGGTTCTATATCTCCTTCCCTTTACACTCGTGGTCTTTTATAACTGCTTTGACCAATAGAATACAAGGAAGTGAAAAAAGGAACTTGACCTCCGAGGTAGGTTAAAAAAAAAAAAGCAATGTAATCTGTACCTCAGCCACTAGCACACTTGCTCTTAGAGCCTTCAGTCACTGTGTAAACAGTTTGACTGCTCTGGGACTGCAGAGCTGTGAGGAAGCCCACACTATCCCATCCACAGAGGCCACATGGAAAAGTTACAAGACAATAGGAAAGGAGAAAGATATCTGGTCGGTTCCCAGATGTTCTGTGCTCTTGCTGTTCCAGCTGTAGCCATCCTGCAACTGCATTCATCCAGGAGACATTGAACCAGAACTGCCTGGCCAAGCCTTTCTCCAGTTCCTGACCCAGAGAAACCACAAGATCTTAGAGAATGATTGTTGTTTAAGCTACTGAGTTTTGCAGTGAGTTGTTATGGAACAATAGCTAGCAAGAACAGATTTTGGTATTTGGAGATTGGGTGCTGCCATAAAAAAACCACTGAAACATATGGACTAGATGGTGAGTAGACTTGAGGATACTGTTAATAAAAGTCTTAAGGGTCCCTGAGGATTGTGTGAGCAGTTCCTAAAAAGACCTCAAGTAGCCTAGTGGTGAGGGATAGAGGAATAAGAAGTGTTATTGTAAGCTGGAAGAGACCCTTGCTATCTAATAGAAAAAACTTAATCAACATTGTTTCCTGCAGTGATATGGACAACAGAAAATGTATCTAATGAACTCCACTGAGTAAGGGACAGGCAGGGCTAAGTAGGCAGAGATAGGTAGGTGGTCATGGGATCAGGCTCACAAAACTCAAAAATTCGGATGATGAGGGACACCTGGGTGGCTCAGTTGGTTAAGCGGCTGCCTTCAGCTCAGGTCATGATCCCAGCATCCTGGGATCGAGTCCCGAATCGGGCTCCTTGCTTAGCAGGGAGCCTGCTTCTCCCTCTGCCTCTGTCTGCCTGTGCTCACTCTCTCTGACAAATAAATAAAAAAATCTTAAAAAAAAAAATTCGGATGATGAAAGGAAACCAAAGATCAGGAAACAAATCAGACCATCCTGTCCCAGGTGTCAGAGGTGGGATCTTATTGTAACAGCTACTTTGTGACCAACAAAATTACCGGAACCTAAAAAGGAAGTAAGCCACTAATGATGCTATCACTGATCCTTGATCAATAGTGATATCAATAGAGATGTTAAAAGGATTTAACTTCCCTGGTTAGCTTTCAGTAAGACCAGCCCTAGAAGTCCTCAGTGGCAACACTGTCCAGACTCCTCTAACTCTTGAAAGCTTTCCCCATATCCTCATTTAATAAAACTCTGTTGCTTTACTCACTCTCCTTTATCTGTGATATTCATTCTTCAACTCCATGAGACAAGAACTTCGCTCTCCCACTTCACCATAAGGTAGCTAGATGATTTCCCCATGCAGAACATTGAAAGTGCTACATTGTTCCATCTTACAGCCTATTATACAAAGAGAGAGGGTTGAGTTAAAAAACAAACAGTTCAGCTTTCAGGCATAGTTTAGAGGACACATAAGGGATTAAAGGCTTGAGGGATTTGAAACAGAATTTTCATTCCTGGCCTCTCCATATTTAGAAGATTCTCAAAATAAGAAAGCTCATCAGGCCAGACATTAAATCTGGAGAACTGTCAGAAAATCTGAAGATAAAGCAAATTTTGTGGGCTTAAGATCCATTCTTAGGTAAGATGTGTTCTCAAGCTTCAGAAAGTTTGGATTCTGTGATAGATTCTAAACAGGTAAGTCAGCAAATACATAAAATTTAGTATGATCACCGTCCTGATAAAAATAAGCACTTCGGGAACACTTCCCACAAACAGGCAGGTGGATGGCATTAGGATAAGGCTTTCCAAGAAGGGGCAGGTCTACACTAAGGAGTGAAGAATAAATAAGAATTAGGGAAGGTAGGGGTGGGAGAGGAGATGTTTTCAAATAGAGGGAGCTGAGTGATACTATCGGAAACCCTCAGAAAAATCTACTGAAGGATATCTGAAACCCTTGACATGTCTTGTAGCAGTTTTCCCCTTTTATAGGAACAAATGGGATCAACCAGCTATAAAGATTCTTTCCTTTTTAAAAATGTTTTGTTCTGGAATTTTAAAAACATATAAAAGAAGAGAGAATTGTATCATGAACCTTCAGCACTAATCTCTTAGTTTAAAAATAATCAAACTCATGGCCTATTTTGTTTCATTTGTGATTGCCCTCTCCTGCATTGTGTTATTTTAAAGCAAATCCAAGGCATATATAATTTCAGCTGTAAACACTTTACCTCTAATGCATAAAGATTCTCTTTGATTAATAAGCACAATACCTTTATCATACACCCAGATTAACACTAATTCCATAATATTAATGCTTCCTTTTGAATAAGGTAGGCCACTGTTGCTGGGTTCTTCTGGGAAATGGATCGCTTAAATCACTCTAATGCAGAAAGAGAATTATACAGTATCTTTATAGTGTATCTTTTTTTTTTTTTTTTTTTGGAGGAGGCAAGATGAATTATGCTAGCTTCCTTTTTTATAGGTATTTAGGGATAGTATGTTAGGAACAAGTCTGTCTTCAATGCTCCAAGTAATTATGAAAATGTAAGAAATGGAAGTTGCTATAGGCTCTTATTTTGGTTCCTATGTACATTCGCCCCCCGCCCCCAGGATAGTTGTTTGAGTTATACTGAGACAGGTCTCACTGCTGGCTTCAGGCAGTCCCTCTATGGTCTACATTTAGTGCCAACTGATTTCTTCCTAGACTGGTTTAGGTCTGGGCTGGCGTGGGTGGGTGAAGCTCTCTTACCTTTACATAGAGGAACAAAATGCAGTGCTGCTAGTAGATTGTAAATAACAGGAAAAAAGGAGAAAGGATAAACAGAACCAGACCCAGTACCATGGTACCTTGGGATGTGTGTGTAAGTATTAATTTATAATTGAATGACATCTGGCCTTAGAGTAGTAGCTATGGGGGTGGACATCCCAGTTTGGCTGATCTCAGCATCCATGTACAGAGACTTAGAGACTTGACAGCATGACCTGTTCTGAGATCTGCAGGGGTTATTGCCAAGTACAGGGTTGATGAGGCAGGCAGGTGCTGGAGAATTTAGTGGATGCCAAATTGTAAGGAAAGAAATTAGGAATTATTGGAGTATTTTAAGCGATTGATTTTTGCAATCAGGTTTGTGTTGGAGTGAAATATAGAGGAGGGCACAAAAGCGAAAGGAGAATATTTTATCAGAACAAACAAGAGATGATTGGTGCATGAATGAACATAGTACCATTGAGAGGCATGACCGTGGACAGTATGGAAAGATGCTTGCAGGTAAGTCCACAGTACTGGGAGGCCAATTAGATGGGAAATTGAGAGGAAGGATTTAGGGATGGCTTCCAGGTTCATAGCCTGACCATCTTAGAGAACTGCGGTGTGGAGATCTCCAACTGCAATATTTCTTGGCTGATGTGCATATTCTACTGGTTTAGTAGTCAATAACCATTGCTACTCTAAACTCCATTCAGTATGATAACAGTAGCATTTCTGAGGCCAGAGCTATGGTCAAAGAGTGAATTGGAGGATCAGGCAGTTCATATCAGAGCTAAATATTTAGTCATCTGATGTCTCCTCTGCTTAGTATAGAAAACAATTCCCGAGTTCCCATGTTCACTTGAATTTCTTCATATTCCCTAATGCTTTAATTTTAGTTATCCTCACACTAAAAATAAGGTTCTATTTTGTCTCTCCGTATTGAAGTCTACTTGACCATATACTATAATCTTATAGGTTCTAAGAAAAAACAAACACACTTTGATTTAAAGGCTATTAAATCCCAAACTTCAAATTAATACTTCCATAAATTAGATAGGACTTCATGTACTAGGTTTCTCCTCCTAATATTGATTATTTAATAAAATCTCTAAGTTGATCTTTATCTCTCTTCCAGAAAATAAGGAATAGCTCTTGGGCTGTTTTCCTTCTGGCTAAAACAGAAGAAGCAGCAGATATTTAATAACAGTCTGAGGTCCAGAATCTCAACAGGCTTTATAAGCTGGCTCTCTACTTTCCCTGTGAGGATTGGTGTTCATTTTATATAGTGACAAACAGATGTAGGAATAGGATCTTTTGTTCTTTTGAAGAATCATTTACACCAGCATTGTGGACTGGATGAGTTTTGTAGCCACCTGTTTTCTCTACAAGCTGTTTCAAACCTGTGTCATACATATTCCTACACCTGATTTCAAAAGTTAGTCACCTAGTACAGCTGGAGAGAAGTAACACAATGCTACATTTATTATCTAGAAGATAGGCACATTTTCCTGTCATTATCTAATGTTTAATCATTTTACCACTATGTACCTGGGGCAGATCTACTCACTGTCAAACATGCAAAGTCCAAGAAAGAATTTTTGGTGATTTTTCCAGTAATAGAATAAATAGTTAAAATATTTTAATTTATTATCTTGTACCCAGAAGTTAGTTTTACTGGTGATTTCCTCCTGTCCATAACTCACTGGACTCTGGCACTGATGGTTGATTTACTATCCTATCGGTTACTTAATTAGAATGAATTATTCATAGTTTTTCTTGACAAATGACCTAATTATTATGCTAATCATAATAATTTAAGTCTTCATTGTTTTCTAAAGCATCCTGCCTAGTGGGGTTATTAAATATGTGTATAATTATAGTCTTATAAAAATTCAGAAACATGCTTTACAGACATTTTTATTTATATTTAGACTTTCAAAGACATCAAATGTAAGATATCTCTCACACTGCACTCAATTAATTTCTTAAATGTCATTTTCTTTCCTTGATATAAACTGTGAATGAGTGTGACATATAAAATTACAATCAACTTCATTGCTAATACTAAGAAGTGGAACAGAATATTATACCCAGTCAAGTCCTGTTTTTGAGGACTTTGGATTTTAACAAGACTTTCCTTCATGTATGTGCATTCTACTGGAGGCCAAAGGAGTGAACTGATGTGATATTTATTGTTATATTGTCAACTCTTAATTGTTCACAGGAGAAGCAAGTGCATTATGGGCTAATTAACTGTTAATTGTTCCTACCTGGGACATTTCCCCCATACTTCTGTATTTATTAAACATCCCAGGCTGTACAGCTGTGATGCGGAGCTTACTTGGGGGCTGTGCTTTGAGCAAAGTCTTCATTCCCATCTCTCTGGAGCTGCTATGATTGGACACAATTTTGGACAGGCCAGCTCTGTTCATTCCTGTTACACAATGATGCTGATTATGTGGTGGGGGATGTTCTATGAAAGGAAAGGAAGGAAGAAAAACCAACATTACGTAGTTTCTATTCTGTTTGACGTAAATAATTTTTGAAGTTATGTGGCATATAAATAAAGGAAAATTAAACTAATTCTTATTTCTGGCATCTCCTGAGCCAGCTTCAGCTTAACATCTGGCTCTGACCTCCCTTTTCTTTTGGGATCTGTCTTTATCTGTTCAGGCTGCTCTAACAAAATACCACAGACTGAGTGGCTTATAAACAACAGAATTCATTTCTTACAGTTCTAGAGGTTGGGAGTTTGAGATAAGGGTGCCCACATGGCTGGGTAAAGGCAGATTTTTCAAGGCATCCTCACGTGATGCAAGGAACAAGCAAGCTCCATGGGCCTTTTTTTATTTTTTAAAGATTTTATTTATTTATTTGACAGAGAGAGATCACAAGTAGGCAGAGAGGCAGGCAGAGAGAGAGGAGGAAGCAGGCTCCCTGCCAAGCAGAGAGCCCGACTCGGGGCTTGATCCCAGAACCCTGGGATCATGACCTGAGCCGAAGGCAGAAGCTTTAACCCACTGAGCCACCCAGGCGCCCCCATGGGCCTTTTTGTAATGAAGGCACTAATCTTACTCATGAGGGCTCTGACCTGGTGACTTAGTTACCTCCCAAAGATCTCATCCCTCAATACTGTCACCCATGAGGTTAGGATTTCAACATATGCATTTTGGAGGGTACACAACATTCAAACTATAGCAGGGTCCATACAGAGAGGACATTGTAGAGCTGAAAAGCATTATAAAGACTCTGTTTTTCAACTGCCTTGTTTTCTTCCCTCCTAGAGGGGACTTGATCTTGGCTCTGGTTACTTGGACAGTGGTAGGTGTACTACTGCTCTGAGATAGCTCCTCTCCAAACTCTCTTTAAAAGTCTGTTCCTCCACTTTGCTGGAGTAGGAGGAGGGAGAGACAAAGAGATAGTTATCTCTTGCCTTAATTGGTCAGTAGTGATGCCCTTTTCTTGGGGCTCTTCTGACCACCAGTAACTTACAATTATTGCCCTGTGGCAGGTAATAAATAGTGTGCCTCCTAGGACACAGATGTGAATCTTCAGATGAGTTTTAGGGCATGACAACACTGCACTTTTCTTTTTTCTTTTTTTTTTTTCCTTAAAGATTTTATTTATTTATTTGATAGACAGAGATCACAAGTAGGCAGAGAGGCAGAGAGAGAGGAGGAAGCAGGCTGTCTGAAGAGCAGAGAGCCCGATGCGGGGCTTGATCCCACGATCCTGGGATCATGACCTGAGCCGAAGGCAGCAGCTTTTAACCCACTGAGCCACCCAGGTGCCCCAACACTGCACTTTTCATTATGAGGTCCAGCTCTGGCTCTTTTCCTTCTGCCTCCTCCCAGCTCTGGTCAAAACATGCCATCTTTCAAGCTTCTTATTGGGAGATTCTATCCTGAGTGAACTGAGCCTTGGGGACATTCTGCCTAGTGGCCCAAGTCCACCTGCCTTCTTGGTTGGTCACACAACCTATGGCAAACTCTGGCATCATTGCTAGGGCTGTGATGAACTACTCCTTTCAGACCTTGTAGGACCTTCTTTTGGAGGGGCGCCTGGGTGGTTCAGTCAGTTAGGCATCTGCCTTCAGCTCAGGTCGTGATCCCAGAGTCCTGGGATCAAGCCCCGCATATCAGGCTCCCTCCTCAATGGGGAGTCTGCTTCTGCCTCTCCTTCTGCCTTCAGCTCCCCCCTCCTTGTGTTCTCTCTCTTTCTCTCTGTCAGCCTAACCCTAAATTTAAAGTTTTAAATAAAATTAAAGATTTAAATAAATTTTATTTAAAATAAATTAAATAAAGATTTAAATAAATAAACATTTAAAGATTTAAAAAAAATCTTCTTTTGGAAATACAGTGAAGAATAGGACTCATGAATCATGTGGTTCTTGTATTTATTTTGACTAGAGCCAAGTCACTCTCCAGAAAGCCTGCACTGGTCTATATTTTTACCAGTATACTACCTACCAGTATTGCTATGAATGGTTAGGATTTTTCACCGTTCTGATTTTTGCTAATCTAAAACCTATTTTAATTTGCATTGCTATTTACCAGGCACTTTGACTTATAATCTGTTTGCCATTGTCTTGGGTTTCTTCTACATATTGGATATTCATATTTCTTAGATATTGGATATTCATTTTTCTGTTTGGGCTGTTGTTTTTCATTATAAATTCCTAAGAGTTTCTTGTATATTCTAAAAGGTAATTCCTCATTGGATTTGTACTTTGTGAATATCTTCTTTTGTTCTGTCAGCTATATGTTAACTGTATCCATAGTATCTTTTATTGACCAGAAAGTCTTCATTCTGATGTAGACAATATAATCATTTGTTCCTTTGTGCTTTTGAAGTTTTGTTTAAATAGTTTTTCTCCTTCCCCAATTCTGTAGCTATTACCTATTTTATTCTACCAACTTTCTAGTTTATTACCTACTTTGATATGTAAAGTTAAGTAGCGTTTCACTTTTCCCAAACCATTTCACCAAATAATTCATACTTTTCATATGAATTGCATCATTTGAATTGGCATTCATATGAATTGTATTATATGAAGAGCATCATTCATGTGATGCTAGCTTTATCTTATATAAATTTTCTCATATACATGTTTTTCCCTGAACTCTCTATTGTGTTCTATTGGTCAACATGATTGTTCTTGTGACAGTATCTTAATATTTAAATTGTGATTTAAAAGTATTAATATCTGGGGTAACTGGGTGGCTCAGTGAGTTAAGCCTCTGCCTTTGGCTCGGGTCATGATCTCAGGGTCCTGGGATTGAGTCCTGTGTTGGGCTTTCTGCTTGGCAGGGAGCCTGCTTACCCCTCTCTCTGCCTGCCTCTCTGCCTACTTGTGATCTCTCTCTCTTTCTTTCTTCAAATAAATGAATAAAATCTTTTAAAAAATAAATAAAAAATGAAAGTATTAATATCTGACAGCATGTCCCTCTTTTTCCCCGTCTTTTATAAGGTTGGCCTCCTTCTATTAAACAATAGAGTACATTTATTTAATTCTTAAAAAATCCAATTGAAAATGTGATTGGTATTACATGTGATTGGTAGAATAATTAGGAAGAGTGACTGCCTTTGTAATGTTAAGTCATCTAAGAGAATAAAATGTCCATTTAATTTCATTAATCATCTTGTGTGACCTTTATTAGAGTTTTGTTTTCTCCATAGTTACTATGTTCTTGGTTAATTTATAGATATTTTATATTTTTATTTTTCCTTTCCTTTTCTTCCTTTTTTGCTATTATTATATTTTCTAGCTGGTTATGGCTGGTGTAAATTAGTACTATTGGTTTTTTAAGTTGCTACATCCAGCTAAATTTCTGAAATTTCTTGTTTTTTAACTGCTTTATGTGGTGATAATTTTGTGGTTTATTAGATGATAATATTATGTACAGTGACCTTTTTTTCTCATATTTTTCTTTTAGTATTGATAGGACTTGCAGAGTTCAACTGTTTCAATTGGTTGTGGTGATAATGGGTATTGTTTCATATTTTAAAGGGTATGCTATCTCTGTTTTTCCATTAAGAGTAATGTTTAGTGTTTGCCATAAGGTTTTGATACATAATGCTTACCACTGTGAGGAAGTTCCCTTCCAGTGTTAGCTTAAGATTTTTTGAAAAAAGAAAAAATAGGTCCTAAACTTTATTAAAGTCTCTTTGTATCATTTAAGCAACTAACACTTTTTTTTTCTTTTCTTTCTTTCTTTTTTTAAAATTTCTTTTCAGTGTTCCAGAATTCATTGTTTATGCACCATACCCAGTGCTCCATGTAATACGTGCCCTCCATAATACCAACCACCAGGCTCACCCAACCCCCCCACCCCACTCCCTGCCAAAACCCTCAGTTTGTTTCTCAGAGTCCACAGTCTCTCATGGTTCATCTCCCCCTCCAATTTCCCCCAACTCACTTTTCTCCATCTTCCCATGTCCTCCATTTTATTCCTTATGCTCCACAAATAAGCGAAACCATATGATAATTGACTCTCTCTGCTTAACTTATTTTACTTAGCATAATCTCTTCCAGTCCCATCCATGTTGACATAAAAGTTGGGTATTCATCCTTTCTGGTAGAGGCATAATACTCCATAGTATATATGGACCATATCTTCTTTATCCATTCGTCCATTGAAGGGCATCTTGCTTCTTTCCACAGTTTGGTGACTGTGGCCATTGCTGCTATGAACTTGGGATACAGATGGCCCTTCTTTTCACTACATCTGTATCTTTGGGGTAAATACCCAATAGTGAAATTGCTGGATCATAGATAGGGAAGCTCTATTTTTTAAATTTCTTAAGGAATCTCCACACTGTTTTCCAGAGTGGCTACACGAACTTGCATTCTCACCAACAGTGTGAGAGGGTTCCCCTTTCTCCACATCCTCTGCAACACGTGTTGTTTCCTGTCTTGTTAATTTTGGCCATTCTCAATGTGGTTTTGATTTGAATCTCCCTGATGGCTAATGCTGATGAACATTTTTTCATGTGTCTGTTAGCCATTTGTATGACTTCTTTGAAGAATTGTCTTTTCATGTCTTCTGCCCATTTTTTGACATAATTATTTGGTTTTTGTGTGTTGAGTTTGAGGAGCTCTTTATAGATCTTGGATATCAGCCCTTTGTCAGTAGTGTCATTTGTGAATATCTTCTCCCATTCAGTGGGTTGCCTCTTTGTTTTGTTGACTGTTTCCTTTGCTGTGCAGAAGGTTTTGATCTTGGTGAAGTCCCAAAAGTTCATTTTTGCTTTTGTTTCCTTTGCCTTTGGAGACATATCTTGAAAGAAGTTGCTGTGGCTGATGTTGAAGAGATTACTGCCTATGTTCTTCTCTAGGATTCTGATGGATTCCTGCCTCACGCTGAGATATTTTATCCATTTTGGCTTTATCTTTGCATATGGTATAAGAGAATGGTGGAGTTTCATTCTTCTACACATAGCTGTCCAGTTTTCCCAGCGCCATTTATTGAAGAGACTGTCTTTTTTCCACTGTATATTTTTTCCTGCTTTGTCAAAATTATTTGACCATAAAGTTGAGGGTCCATATCTGGGCTCTCTACTCTGTTCCACTGGAAACCGATGAGAATGAAGACACTTTGGTCCAAAACCTTTGGGATACAGCAAAAGCAGTCCTAAGGGGGAAATACATAGCCATCCAAGCCTCCCTCAAAAAAGAAAATCCAGAATACACCAGCTCTCTTTACACCTTAAAGAACTGGAGAATCAACAACAAATTAAGCCAACCCCACACACAAGAAGGGAAATAATCAAGATTAGAGCAGAGATCAATGAGATAGAAACTAAAGACACAGTAGAACACATCAATGAAACTAGAAGCTGGTTTTTTGAAAGAATCAATAAGATTGATAAACCATTGGACAAACTAATCCAAAAGAAAAGAGAGAGGACCCAAATTAATAAAATTATGAAGTATTAATAAAAAATTAATAAAATTATGAAATAGAAACAATCATCAGAAATTATTATTAACAGTTATATGCCAATAAGTTAAGCAACCTGGATGAAATGGATTCGTTACTGGAAACCTATAAACTTCCAAAACTTAATCAGGAAGAAACTGACAACCTGAATAGGCCAATATCTAGTAATGAGATTAAAGCAGTGATCAATAACCTCCCAAAAAACAAGAGCCCAGGACCTGATGGATTCCCTGGAAAATTCTACCAAACATTCAAAGAAGAAATAATACCTATTCTCCTGAAGCTGTTTCAAAAAATAGAAGCAGAAGGAAAACTTTCAGACTCTTTATGAAGCCAGCATTACCCTGATCCCCAAACCAGGCAAAGACCCCATCAAAAAGGAGAATTTCAACCAATATCCCTGATGAATATGGATGCCAAGATTCTCAACAAGATCCTAGCTAATAGGATCCAACAGTACATTAAAAATATTATCCACCATGACCAGGTGGGATTTATCCATGGGATGTAGGGGTGGTTCAACATTCACAAATCAATCAATGTGATAGAACAAATCAATAAGAGAAGAGAGAAGTACCACATGGTCCTCTCAATTGATGCAGAGAAAGCATTTGACAAGATACAGCATCTGTTCCTGATTATAACAACTCAAAGTATAAGGATAGAGAGAACATTCCTCAGCTTCATAAAATCTATCTATGAGAAACCCACAGCAAATATCATCCTCAGTGGGCAAAAGCTGACTGCCTTCCCTTTCAGATCAGGAAGACGACAAGGATGCCCATTCTCGCCACTGTTGTTCAACATAGTACTAGAAGTCCTAGCAACAGCAATCAGGAAACAAAAAGAAATAAAAAGTATTCAAATTGGCAAAGAAGGAGTCAAACTCTCTCTCTTTGCAGATGACATGATACTTTATATGGAAAACCCAAAAGACTCTGCCCCCAAACTACTAGAATTCATACAGCAATTTAGTAATGTGGCAGGATACAAAGTCAATGTACAGAAATCAGTTGCTTTCTTATACACTCACAATGAAAATATAGAAAGGGAAATTAGAGAATTGATTTCATTTACTATAGCACCAAGAACCGTAAGATACCTGGGAATAAATCTAACCAAAGAGGTAAAGGATCTGTGCTCGAGGAACTACAGAACACTCATGAAAGAAATTGAAGAAGACACAAAAAGACAGAAGAGCATTCCATGCTCATGGATCAGAAGAATAAACATTGTTAAAATATCTATGCTGCCTAGAGCAATCTATACTTTCAATGCCATCCTGATCAAAATTCTACTGGCATTTTTCAAAGAGCTGGAACAAACAATCTTAAAATTTGTATGGAACCCAAATTTCAGCATTTAGATGAGTGCCTGACACCCAATAAAACCTATGTAAGTGTTTATAATATTTTTCGCCATCAATTAAATGAGCTTTTAATTTTCTTTTATTGTATACAATCTGATTTTGTTAGCAAAGTTATACTAATTCCTAAAGGGACCTGGGTCGCCTTGGGCTTTTTAGAAGTAAACACATTTAAATCAACAGAGTGCTTACCATCTTGGTCCCAGAGTACTCCTCCCCCCGCACTCACTTTTTTTAAAGATAAAAATAAATAAATATTACACTATCAGTTTCCAGGGCTGCCATAACAAATTTCCACAGCCTGGGTCTCTCAAAATAACAGAAATATATCTTTTCACAGTTTCAGAGGCTAGAAAGTCTAAAATCAAGTTATCAGAGAGCTCTGCTCTCCCTGCCTCTCGCCTAGCTTCTTGTGGCCTCTGGCAATCCTTGGCATTCTTTGGCTTTTAACGGTCTCACTCCATTTTCTCCCTTTGTCTTCCCTGTGTGTAGGTGTGTCTGTGTATCCCCTGGTCTTCTTATGAGGGTATCAGTCCTACTGGATTTAAGGACCATCCTGATCCGATATGACCTCATCTCAACTAATTACATCTGCAAGGGCCCTACTTCCAAATACAATTATGTTGTGAAGTTCTGGGTGAATGTGAATTGTTTTGGGGCACTATTCCACCTAGTACAATTACCAGAAGATTTCATCCCCTTTTTGTATTTCCTGCAACAGCTTACCCACTGACTCTCCTCCCACGGCTGTTATTGTTTCTGTGAACAGTGTTTTACCATGGATTATAGTGTGGTCAGCCCTCTGAGAACCTCAGTGCCCAAGAATGCTTTTTATCATGATCTCATGTTTGATTTATAACTTGGTGGGACAGAAAATTCTAAGAGGAAAGTTCTTTTCCTTCATACCTATGAAGGAATATGATTGTGTTGAATTTTTGCATTCAGGGTGTTGTTGAGAAGTCAGATGCTAGTCTGATTCTCTTTTGTAGGGGAGCCATTCTTTCCCTTTGTAGGCTTATTTTCTCTTACTATGTCCTTGATAGCCTTCATTTTTACAAAAGTGCACTTAGGTATGGATTAGTCCTTATCTTTCCTATTTAGTAACCTATGAGTTTGTTCCCCTTTTCATTCTGAAGTCTTTTCTTCTTGAATTCTGGCAATTTTACCCTTTTTGTTTCTTCAACTTCTACTTATACACATTTTTTCTCTATTTATAGGAACTCTACTATCTACAAGTTGTGTAGACATATATATATATATGTCGCACATACATATATATACACACCCATATATATGTAATTTTTAAATCTTTTTTTGTGAGCTCATTTTTTTGTGTAACTCACTAATTCATTCTCCAACTTATTTATCTTAGTAAGTAACTTATTTGTTGTGTTCTTTATTTTAGCTATATTTTTCATATCTAATATTTCTATTCCTCATAATTTCAAGTTACTGCTCCATGTTACTAATATCTCCTCTATCTTCTTAGGCTTATTTTGAATTTTTGGTCCATATTTCCAGTAATTCTGCTTCACGTAACATATGTGGTTCCACTTATTGTTCTTTTTGGCAGTGATTGCAGCACTCAAGTTTCTTTGCTTATTTGTTTTTGTTTTTTTGACTTATGGAATAATATTTCTTTGGGTCTAGGAATGTGTATGGGAAAGGGCTGCAGAATAGGCCCTCATACAGGGTCATGTAGGTGAGTTTAAGGGGAGGGGAGTATAAGATCTCCAGGTACCAAAAACTACTGCTGATACCTTTTCCATTTGTCACTACTCACCAAGCAACTCAAGAGTTGTACTTTGGATGCCTGGGTGCCTCAGTCAGTTAAGCATCTGCCTTCGGCTCGGTCATGATCCCAGGGTCCTGGGATTGAGCCCCACATCGGACTCTCTGCTCCAGCGGGGAGTCTGATTCTCCCTCTACCGCTCCCCCGTGCTCTTGCTCTCACTCACTCTCTCTCTTTCTCAAATAAATAAATGAAATCTTAAAAAAAGAAAAAAAGAGTTGCACCTTTAAATTAGTAAAGAAAATTAATTACAAATTAAGAGACATTATGTTAAATGAGATAAGTCAGAGGGGAAAAGACAAATACTATATGACACCACTTATATGTGCAATTTAGAAAAGCCAAGCTCATAAAAACTGAGAGTAAGATGGTGGTTGCCAGGGGAAGGGGGGAGCAGCAGGGAGACAGGGAATAGGACAGTTGTTTAAGAGTACAGACTTACATCAAGTAGTAAGTCCTAGAAATCTAATACACAGTAAACCGAACATAGACAACAGTATTGTATTATAATCATCAAATTTGCTGAAAGATTAAATCCCAATTATTTCAACCACTAAAAAGAGATGATTATTATGTGATGTGATAGAGGCACTAATTATAGCTACATGGCAATCATATATATGGCAATCATATTACAATAGGTATAAAATTAACATTTACACCTTAAACTGATGCAATGTTACATATCAGATTATTTCAATAAAAGTATATGTTAGATCAAAACATTTTTTAATTTTTAAAAAGATTTTATCTATTTATTTTAGAGATAGAGAGTGTGCAGGTAGGCAGGCAATTGGGGGGTGGGCAGAAGGGGAAGGAGAGGGCTAAGCAGACTCCCAGCTGAGCATGGAGCCAGAGGTCGGATCCGATCTTACGACCCTGAGATCATGACCTGAGCCAAAACCAAGAATTGGATGCTTTACTGACTGAGCCACCTAGGTACCCCCACCCCCACATTTTAAAAAATTAATATAGAGAAGCAGCTTTGGAAGAACACAGTATCTTTAGGTTGGAAGTTACCAGTTTAGGGGCTTGAAGGAAAAGGGTTGGAGAAGTTGGTTTTCCCATTTGGCCAGATAGCCCATATATTTTCATCTAGTGTCCACCCTAGCAGAGATTCTGCAGTGCCTTCACCAGGGTGACTTAAACTCCTGTTGGTAATTTCTATAGTGAAAGGCCAGGTCTGACCATCCCAGACTATTGGAGGGAGGAGAGGCTAGAGGTCACTTAGGGGTTTCTCTCCTCTTACTGCTGATTTTGGTTCTTATTGGCCACAGGCTATAGTCAGTCATCAACCTCCCACACCTACTCCAGTTAGAAAAATCTTCTGTTCGCCAGAGTTTTCATAAGTGTATGTGTTTTCTGTAAGTATTAATTCCTGTAACCCATACTGCCCTCTTGCTTCTGTATTCCTCTAGGGTTGGGTCAAGGAGCCCAGTAACCCCTACTATTTTGCTAGAACTAGAAGACTGTGGTTGGACTTTCATCTTGGTAATACACTGATTTGACCTAGTAGTCCTGACATGCCCTGGGAGCATTTGGACTCAGAGAGGAACTTTCCATATT
This sequence comes from Taxidea taxus jeffersonii, assembly GCA_003697995.1. Taxonomy (NCBI): domain Eukaryota; kingdom Metazoa; phylum Chordata; class Mammalia; order Carnivora; family Mustelidae; genus Taxidea; species Taxidea taxus. Next base: position 160,750 of record ML103420.1, read on the forward strand.
TGGCACATTCTCAATGCTGTGACAAAGGAGACAGTCACAGCTGATTGCTCTGCTGGGCTTTGACTGGGGACCTTATTATTAACTAGCCTCGAATGAAATTTTAAAAGAAAAGGATATTTTTCACACTGGCATTTGAGAAATTGTGCTACAGGAAGTGGTATATACTTGTCCTTTCACTTGACAGAGAACACAAAGTACTGTGGATCGTTCAGGGGTTCCCTTAACACATTTCATCCAAAGAAAAGCTGACATTTTAAATTTATTGTCAACCCTAGAGAAGAGCTTACTAAATCTTTCACTCAACTCATATGTATCCACTAAGCTGCCATTAATTATATTAGTTATATAAGTAGACTCTAAAGTAATCAGTCACACTAAGTTAAATCATCCCTCTGAATTTCTTTCATTCTATTACACTTGGTCCAGACCTGACAGATATGTATAAAATATTGCTCATCACAGTCACTAGCAATTATCAATGGAACAAATGAATTATTTCACAGAGGGTATTAGGCCTTGAGTTGTGATGTGTCTAGAAGTGTAAAACAAGAGGTATAATGAAGTTGTATTTCATCTTGGCTTAATTTCTCCCAAGCACAGATATTAGAGATTTTTCTTTCATTCACCACCATTTTTTAAAAAATGACAAGGACCCCATTTCTTATTTTGGGTTCTTCATGATTCTCTTGGGGCATTTCAGAGGAGAATGTGTCCACCTGAGACAGCTGATTAGGTTTAGCAAAGTCTTAGCTGTAGAGAGACATCACTTCTGGGATTCCATGGATGACACGCCTGCAATAGTTCAGTGGCTCTTCCCACCTGTGAACACCCTCACCAGATGATAAGAACATGGCTCCCTTACAAAGATGACATTAAAATCTTCTCTTAAACTTATTAACTTAATAGTACAGCAAATGTTTACTGAGCATCTACTATGTGCCTAGAGCTTTTCTAGACTTAAGGAAGTACTACAGGGAGCAAGTGAAATCAAGTTCTCCTCTCATTAGTAACAAGGAGCCAAAAAATGAACAAAGTATGACATAGCAATATATTTTATAAGCCAACTAACTGAGAGGATAGAGTCTTGGGTTCTTCCCCAGAGAGTACCCTGGTCTGGCCCTCTCCAGCGATGACTCTTCATGAAAGAAAGAATACAGGCTTGAGGAAACATGGATGCCAGAACCTGGCATACTTCCTTCCCTGTGCAGATTCCATTCTGTGCACTTGGGATGCAGAGATCTAAAAGGCCTTAATCCTTTTTGCAGGGACTGACAGAGGACTGTTTTGTGGATTCTTCCTCCTTAGAATGGGCTGTGCTCCACATGTATCTGCACCCTTAGGCTTCTGCTTCCATGGGTGCAGTGATTTGAATGTACAGGCTGGGATGTCCATATGTGTGTTAGGCTCTTCACAGTGTCACATATGGCTGGAAGGGAGATAAGGAGGCTGAGGGCTGAGGGCCAGGGACTGGTGCTTTCTGTGCCATCACATTTCAGTCAATGTGGAACTCAGAGGAGTTGGAGAATCTAAATTGGCACTTAGAATTCCAGGTAATTATGAAAATTTGTCAAAGTTGGAGGAAAAAAACCAAAGTTTATTCAACAATTTGTTAGTTTGACCTATACATTTTATGTTTTTAAAAAATATATTTATTTTAGAGAGAGGGCATGTGTGAGTGGGGGGACAGGTGGAGGGGCAGAGGGAGAGGGAGAGAGAGAATCCCAGCAGACTACCCTCTGAGCTCAGAGCCCATCACAGGCCCAGTCCTAGCATCCCAAGATCATGTCCTGAGCTGAATCAAGAGCTGAACACCCAACCAACTGAGCCACTCAGGTGCCTCTGACCTTTACATTTTTAATATTTAGACATACAGTATGTGCCTTCTTTCACCCCAGGCTCTACAACATTAGGGGAGCACTTGAGCGTGACCATAGATATATAGCAGTGTTGTCCAATAGGAGTTTATGAGATCATAGAAATGTTTCTATGCTGTCCAGTACAGGAGCACCTAGCTACATGTGGCTGTTGAGCTTGAAGTTTGAGGACATGAACCCTTAATCTTATTTAATTTTTTTTTCTTTTTTTTGGACAGAGAGGGAGATCACAAGTAGGCAGAGCAGTGGCTAGAGAGAAAGGGGGGAAGCAGGCTCCCTGCTGAGCAGAGAGCATGATGTGGGGCTCCATCCCAGGACCCTGAGACCATGACCTGGGCTGAAGGCAGAGGCTTAACCCATTGAACCACCCAGGTGCCCCTATCTTATTTAATTTTAATTAATTTAAATTTAATAACTACACATGCCTAATGACCACCATTTTGGATGGCTTGTTTCTCTTCCCAAGCATCTTTCTGATGCTGGATACCAGTTGGGTTCAGGTTTCTTTCAATAGGGACTCCATATCTCTGTCCATGGTCCCTCGGTCCAGGTCAGGTGTACGGACCTACTGGCCTCTGCTGGAGTTACACCTTATTTGATTCCATCTTGCAATCCTTTCTTAGTCCAAGTGAATGCCTTCAGTTTCCCCAGATGTTGGTTGATTTGAAGTCCTGTTCTGGTCTAGTTCTGGTGGGTTGTTGTGGTACCAACTACATACTACTTGCCCTCAGGACCTTCCATTTTTAAACTCAAGAGCCTCCTTCCCCCCACTTTTTTGTCTCAACTAAATAAAACTCTCGCATATCAATGGCTTTGGCTTTTGAAATAAAATTGCAAATCAGTGGCTTTGGCTTTCAAAACTGTTGCTTCTGATGAGGATTTAAAAGTCTATATTTTGAACACGAAAAACCTTTCCCAAGTCTGAAAATTGATTGCTTCTTTCTTTTAGCTTTCCTGTGATATAATTCTAACTCTTCTCAAGATTATATGAATTCCTTTCACTGTCTCCACAAAGATTCACAAACAATGTGCATTCTAAGGAGGAAAGTGTAAAATTTAATATTTCATGATAAATTATTACAAAGAAAAAGCAGTAGAATTGTTTTTGTGTGTTCATACAAGCCATCATGCTTCTGCCCCAACTTGCCCACCACTGTGGCAGGAGAGTGAAGTTGAGGCTACTTAATATAGAGATGGAAAAAGGTGGATGAGGTCAGATATACCACACATGAACATCCACTGTCAGGGGTCACTGGGGTATGGGTGTGTGCTACTCCCCCACGCTGAAACTTAGGAACTCCCTGAAAATAGCATAAGCCCTAAACAAAAGTATGAAGGAAGTAAGTGAAGGTTTCTTTAACCCCTCCATCCTCTGGTCTGAACGGCTCAGACCACATTCAGATCCCAGAATTTTTACAGTTCCTCTCATTCTCCTGCTCCTCAACCTCACAGCACTACTAGTCTATCTGGGAGACAGACACTAAGCAATAAACACACAAAAATAAAAATTGTCCCAAGGACAATGAATACTAAGAAAGAGTGCTATCAGAGAAAATCATGGCATTTTAGAGGAAAGCCTTAATGTGAAGTAGTATTTACATGAGCATATAAATGTTGGGTAGGGCTTGGATAGGTAGAGAGTGGGAGGAAGAAAATTCTAGGCAAAGTCCCAGAGGAGGCAGAGAGCCAGGTGTGTTAAAGGAAAGGAAGAAGCATCATTGCTTCAGGCAGACTGAGTAATGGGAGAGTGATGGGAAAGGTGAAGTTGGAAAGGTGGGGGAAGGCCAAGGACTTGTTTAGAAGTTGGACTGTTCTTCGAGGTGCAGTGGGGAAAATTGAAAGGTGTTATTGTGGTGGTAGAGTTTTTTTTTTTTTTTTAAAGATTTTTTATTTATTTGTCAGATAGAGAGCGAGTGCAGGAGCACGAGCACAGGCAGAGTGACAGGCAGAATGGCAGGCAGAGTGGCAGGCAGAGGCAGAGGCAGAGGGAGAAGCAGGCTCACTGCCGAGCAAGGAGCCCGATGTGGGACTCGATCCCAGGACGCTGGGATCATGACCTGAGCCGAAGGCAGCTGCTTAACCAACTGAGCCACCCAGGCGTCCTGGTGGTAGAGTTTTAACAGGATCATATTCACATCCTACAGAGGCGACTTTGGCTGCTATCTGGAGAAAAGGAGGAGGGAGTGGGGACAAGAGGAGGTGAAAACCCACCTGGGGGGTGGTGCTTGGGTGGCTCAGTGGGTTAAAACCTCTGCTTTCGGCTCAGGTCATGATCTCAGGGTCCTGGGATCAAGCCTCAAATTGGGCTCTCTGCTCAGCAGGGAGCCTGCTTCCTCCTCTCTCTCTCTGCCTACTTGTGATCTCTGTCAAATAAATAAAATCTAAAAGAAAGAAAGAGAGAAAGAGAGAGAGTGAAAGAAAGAAAGAAAGAAAGAAAGAAAGAAAGAAAGAAAGAAAGAAAGGAACAAAGAAAGAAAAGAAAACCCACCTGGGAGGCCACTGAAAGAATAGAGCCAAGAAGGGTCATGAGTTGGATCAGGTGCTGCCAATGGAGATGGAGAGAAATGGACATGTTCAGGACATATTTAGGAGCACAGTTTTAAACCTTAAGCCTGTTGACATTTGGGGCCAGATAATTCTTCATTGTGGGACTTTCCAGCTGATTGTAGGATTTTTAGCAGCATCCCTGGCCTCTTCCTCTGCTGGTAGCACTTCTTGCTCCCCCTGTTGTAGAAACCCAAACTGTTTTCAGACAGAGAGGTATTCCTTCTTTATTCTTTGGGGACAAAATCTCCCCTAATTGACAACTACTATTTCAGAGAGACGGTTCATAGGAATGGACAGTGGATTAGATGTGGGGAATCAAAGTGTGGGAAATACCACAAACGACATTGGTTTCAATAAGCAGATACATGGGTGTTGATTAATGGAAATGCATTGAGGAGGAGAATATTTGGGACCATGTGTATAAATATCAGGAGTTCATTTTAGCTGTGGTCAATCTAGATGTCTGAAGACTCCAAGGGAAGAAGCAAGGAGACGTAGTTGCTTCTATACCTGAAGAGATTTTAGCTGGAAATATGAAGAGCCATGTGGTTGGCCATGATCACCGATGGAGAGAGTGCGAAAAGAACCAAAAAGGCCTGGGGACTGAACAAAGAGGAACTCTAATAGTCACACAAATGTTAAAGAAAAAATAAAACCCAGCATGTTTCAATAAGTAGGTGGTAAGTGATATTAAATGTGGGTAAGAGTCTATTTATATGGGGATTGAAAAGTGTCCTCTGGAGTTGGCACACATGGGGGTAACTAGGGGCTGAAGTCATGATGGGGGGAGGTTGATGTCAGCATGGAAGTTGGACCCTATGTGCAGACAACTATTTCAAGTTTTTTGTCCAAGCGAAGCAGGAAAAGCAGCTAACTAGAAGAGGTTTTGAAATCAGGGGGAGCTTTGTGAAAGAAGGCAAATAGTAACACGTGATTAAATGTTGCTAGGAAATCCAGTGAAGAAGGGGAGAGGTTGAAGGTATGGAGAGAAAGGTAACAACGGATTTGTTGAAGTCCTCTGGTGTGAAGACACTATTGGCTTTTACCAAAATGGAGAAAGTTACTTTTATGATAACAGAGTGAGAATAATAATGATGATGCTAATTATGATAACTGACTTTTATTGAAGGCTTATTGTGTGCAAGGCTGGTCCCAGGGTCTTATTTAATGGTTCCAGCAAACCTGTGAGGTAAATCCTATTCCTATTTCCACCGGAGAGATGAGAAAACAGCATTAAACAGGTTAACTGACGTGATCAGAGCTTAGAATTCATAGAACTCATCTAGAACTCGTGTTGAACCACCTTAGGCCAGAGCCTAAGCTCTTAACAGAAGCAAAAAAAAGAATCATGCCAGTTCACTTCCCAAATGATTGTTAAAATCCATGAGCTCCTGGCTATTACCATGGAGTTTTAGGACCAGCTTGATGTGAATCACCATTACCTTTCACAATGAAATACTCCATATTTCCTTATGCTTGACCCTATTCGGAAGTGGCAAATGGTTTTGTCTCATCTTTTATATTTATTTATTATATTGAATATATTGGAATATATATGTATGTGTGTATATATATATATATATATATATATATATATATATATTTGTTTAAGGAAATCTCCTTAGCTAACAGGGGAGCTGATCTGGGCTCAAACAAGACTGATCTTGGAGTAGAAAATGCTACCGGGTTCTTGACTCGACTCCCTCCTCAGTATCCTTCTCTAGACTGACCAGAAGAAAATGTATTCCCTGCTCTGGGCAAGGTCCTGCTTGCCGACCAGCTACGGATTCTTGTTACAGCCTTTCAGAGGCTAGTCACAGTGCCCCTGAAATTAGCTGGTGATTGACATAGAAGAAAATGCCTTTGGCTTGCTTGACCCTAGGCCTTTTGTTTATAATGCTAGGCTTACTCCTAAATTCTGGTGACCAGTTTGTTCTTACAAGCACATGATCCCAGATATTTGACCATGGTATCAACCAGGGCCTGATCCATCTTGACTTTTGGTTTTCTCTTAAAATTTCCACATATGGGGTATGTGTGTGTGTGTGTGTGTGTGTGTGTGTGTGTAGATGCATATGGTTGTGTTTATGGTTTAAGAATATTGTCTGACATCCAAGGCCTGTTATGACAAAATATAACCTTTGGCCATTTTCTGGAGACAAGTGAAAAAAAGCAAAGTTTTATGTGGACAAACATATTTATAACAGTGCCTTTTTTATCTTACAACATTCCTTGGGTAATTTGGTTCCTTTGTTAGTTTTCAGAGTGATGACACACACACAAATTAGCATTTCCACCTCAACTGCCTCTTTGGCAAGAATGAAAGTTCTCATGTCAAGGTAAATAAAGAGGGAGGCAGGGGTCCAGAGAGAGTAAACAAGATGGGAGCCATACTGAGCAATTTATGTGCGGACACTTCCCTTTTATGTTAACAACAAAAAAGAAAGAGAAAAAGACACACACACACACACACACACACAACTTTGCCACATGGTGAATGTGAAGAAAACACTTGTGTGGCTCAGTTGTTTAGTGTGTAAAAGTACTTGAGTCACTAATTTCTTTCCAACCCCATCTTCTGAAAGAGCCCAGCTTTTAACATATCCCTGACTCCACACATGTGTAAAATGTAGTCATGATCTTCCAGAGGTGAGATCTGTCCTCTGTTTTGAGCTCCCTGGGACTCACTACAGTTGTTAGGTCACAAGAAAGAATAAGCACCATGAGAGAAGTGTTTGAAGCCTATGGGGTAGGTGGAAATTGGGGAGTTTCTCAAGTCTTGTTAGCTGAAAGCCTTCTACATATAAATGTACATTTTTTAAAAAGTTATATTTATTTGAAAAAGAGAAAGAGCGTGAACGAGCACAAGTGAGGGTGGCAGGGGCAGAGGGAGAGAGAATCCTAAGCAGATTCACCACTGAGTCCGGAGCTGAAGCAGGGCTCGATCTCCCGACCCTGAGATCTTCACCTGAGCTGAAATCAAGAGTCAGACACTTAACCAACTGAGCCACCCAGCTGCCCCAAATGTACATTTATCTGTACAGATACACCCAGCCCTTAGACTTCGCGGTTAAGTTTCTGGATTGTTCTTTCAATATTGAAGGGAGATGATCTGATCAGAGGGTTTATTTTCAGAAGCAGTCACGGGGCCCAGGGAGCAAGCGGCTTATCCCGGAGAGGCAGGTTATGGCTTTTTTTTTTTTTTTTTTTTACTTTATTTAAGCTTTATTTAAACATATGATGTAACCCCACCCCCCTCACCCAACCCCTCTTCCCCCCACCCCCCTCAGTTTGTTTTATGACATTAAGAGTCTCTTTTGGTTTTTCTCCCTCCCGATCCCATCTTCTTTCATTTTTACTTTTCCTACCACCTTAACTCCCACCCCCGTTGCATCTCCACTTCCTCATATCAGGGAGATCATGTGGTAGTTGTCTTTCTCCAGTTGACTTATTTCGCTAAGCATAATACGCTCTAGTTCCATCCATGTCGTCGCAAATGGTAAGATTTCATTTCTTTTGATGGCTGCATAGTATTCCATCGTATATATATACCACGTGTACCCGAATGTTTATAGGTTATGGCTTTTGAAGCTACAACAGTGAGCTGCACCTCGCCCTGCAGAACCTTCTGGCCTCCTGTCCCAGGAGAAAGCATTTTCCCTTGGGTACTAGTTGAAAGCGCATGACACACGAAAGCAGATGTAGGAGTTTGGAAAACTCAGCTGTGCCATGGTCAATGTTTGGAGACACCCAGGGGTCAATGAGTGAAGCAATGTAGCGAGTAAAAGTCGACCTTCCTCTCATTTTGAGCTGGAGCCTGATACCACCCTGAGCATTTTGCTGTCCATGAAACCACATTTGAATCAGTAACTGGGAGCAGAGCCAGTTCAGTCATGTGCCTCTCTAAGTCCCAGCTGAGTGACTGACAGTAATGTGTTTTTGAGTGATTTAAGGAAACTCAGAGGACTGTTAACCAGGAGATCCTAACCTTATTAGCTTCCTTCTGATATGTCAGGGTTGCTAGTGAATTTTAGTTTTCCCCAAGGTTCTGTCTAATCTTTGAGGCCGTGCTGGATGAGCTTCTAGACTTTCAGATTTGCACTGACTTCCACTGGTATTTCTTTCTAAGACTTTAAAGGTCCATAAATTACCACAGGTTTTTGGTCCCAGAGCAGGCACAGCCCTCAGCTGAGATGAATGTGCTTGGTAAATGTGTGTGTTGATGAATTCGATTTTTGTAACTAGCCCTCCAGTTTTGGAAGAAATAAAAGGAAGCCTTATAGACATAAGGAGATAAAAATATACTTCATAGGGACGCCTGGGTGGCTCAGTTGGTTAAGCGGCTGCCTTCGGCTCAGGTCATGATCCCGGCGTCCTGGGATCGAGTCCCACATTGGGCTCCTTGCTCAGCAGGGAGCCTGCTTCTCCCTCTGCCTCTGCCTACCTGTGCTCTCTCTCTCTCTCTGACAAATAAATAAATTAAAAAATATATATATACTTCATAAAATCAAAATGTTATTTATAAAAAAGAAAAGTATTCCCATAATTTGGGTGTGCGCTGGGCCTTCTTTTAAAAAATCGTAAATTTTATGGTGATTTACAGGGTTTTTGTAAAGACTTACTGTCTTCTCTGATCCTCGATGTATAACACCATTGTGTTTCATCTCTATTTACTTAGTGATAACATTTGGTTGTTAAGTCACAAGTTCTGGATTTCTTGTGTCAGCAGGTTCATTAACCTCAACCTTTCAGTTCCTAACTCTTATCTGTTGGTGTAGTAAACTGTTGCTAAAGATGTAGCAATATTCCAACACTGATTGCATTAACAAAACAATAGAGTAGTTGGAAGGGAATGTTGATGTTGGATGTAAACAAGTTATCTAAACTATCAGTAGTGTTGTTACAGGGTTTCTTTGCCTCTGATGTCCTTGGTCCTCAGTAGCATGGCTTCACTTCGAAGAATGGAGAGGTGGACCAGACTAAGAGTGGGGGGCAGCAAAGCAAGTTTATTGAGTGATAGTAAGTTTATTGAGCCATACTACAAAGCTCCTGAAGAGGGAGGGGATCCAAGAGGCATTCTTATTTGGCGTATAGATCTAAGAGTTTTTATGGGCTTCTTGGCGGGCTGTTTTAATCTGATTCACCTCCCTGCGCCTGTCACTGAATCAGGTTTTTGTCAACTATCTATCACATGGGAAAGGGTGGAGGGCTCCTTCCCGGGTGGTGTAAAATCCTTTAAGGGTAGTTTCTGCTTAGTCGGGGGCCCCTTGTCTCTGCCTGCCTTCCTTCCAAACCACCCTTCATTAGTGCCCTGGAAAGAATGCCTACTGCGGTTGACACTTACAGTGTTAAAATGCGATTTCCCTGCAACAAGCTGAGTGACCTTGGACAACATTTTTTAAACCTCTTTGATTCTCAACTTCAATATCTGTACATTGAGGGAAAATATTTCACTTCTACAGTATCATTTATTCACCCCCAAAAGGTTAAACTGAGTAGCTACTGTGTGCTAGGCACTACTCTAACCGTTGGGATACAGTGCTGAATAAGATACACACAGTCCCTGTCCTCATGAAGCTTGCCTTCTGGTGGGGGAAGGCAGACAATAAATAATCAAATAAGCCAGTTCTGATAGTCTTGTTATACAGTAAGAATGCTTTGGCAGATAGAGGCAGCCCTGCGTCAGACGGGGTAATCAGGGCGGGCTTTCCTGAGGACAAGGCTGACCTGAATGATAAAACAGCACTAGCCTTGTGAGGGATGAGGGCAAGAGTGTTCTGTGCTGGGGAGTAGAAAATGCAAAGGGCCTGAAGTAGAATGAGCATTTTAAAAAGAAAAGACTGGCTTTGCAGGATGGCAAGGTTCCAATCACGTAATGTGTTTCAGCCATATCCAGGATTTGGATATTCTCTAAGTGCTCTGGAAATCATCGGAGACTGTAAGAAGTGTAATTACATGTTTGATCTGTATTTTTAAAAGCAAACTGCTCTCTAGAAAATGGACTATGGCACAGATGTTAAGAATGATAGCAGGAAGAACAATTAGGAAGCTTTAACTCTATTCTCGGTAAGATGGTGGTAGCTGGGACCAGTGAAGAAGTAGCAATGGAAATGGAGATAAAAAGATAGATTTGGGATATATTTTGAAGGTAGAAATGATAAAGCCTGCTGATAGGTTGAGTGTGAGGGGCTCAAGGGAGATAGCTGGGGTAGTTCCTTGGTTTTTGGTTTGACAAGAAGAATCAATCAAATGAGGCAAGACTCTAGGAGAAGCTGGTTTGGGCAAAGAAACTAGGAGTTCCATTTTGGATATGTTAAGTTCAATTCAATGTTAATATAATAATAATAATAATAATAATAATAATAATGTTAAGTTAAATTCAATCTCCAAGTAGAGATATCAAATATGTGTATGGGAGTAAACCATAGAATATGCAACCAGAGCTTGGCAGAGCTCTGGGCTAGAGACCCAAGTTTGGGACTCATTAGCTTTGCTAGAAGAGAGGACTCAAGGAGAAGGAATGAACAGAGAACAGAAATGGTCCAGCATGAGCCCTGGGGCACTCCAGCATCTAGATGCCACATTGACAAAAGGGAGTCAGAGGAAGAGTTGGGAGAGGAGAGGAGCTAGGAGAGGGAAGACACGAGAACATATTGATACGTCCAGCAAGAGGTTAACTGTATTTGCTGCTGCTGAGGGATAAATATGAGGATAGAAAAGTGACACTAGATGAGAGCATTCACCAGAACGATGGGGACAGAGGCCATACTGGAGTGGATTGTTAAGAGAATTATAATCCACACAAAGCAAGTATCTGGTATACAGTCTGTGCTTAATATGTGGTAAAAATTACCGAGAAAGGACTTGGTGTTCGATTTCATGGATCACCCATAAAAACTATTCTCCCTGCCTCCTTCCCCCATCCCCTAATCCCTTTGCTTGGAAGATCCCTCATTCCCCCTCCCCAATTTTAATTTTCACTCTCCCATATTCTGGGGGATGAGCCCTTATTAGTCCAGGTCATTCTTGGTGATGTCATTCCTCCTGCCAGTGACTAGTTTAGAGCTAGGCGTGCAACCTACCCCTGGCTAGTGGGATCTGAGGGGCAGCCTGGTGAGGGCTCTGACAAAGAGGGCTCTGCTAATAAATGGATATTCCTGGGAAGAAATGCCCCTCTCCTTCATAATATTAGTGCCTCTGTTTGGTATCGCTGGAATGGCTGCCACCATGTGCCTCGTGACTGGGAGAGGAGCCCTCATGGATAAGCTATGGGTGACAGAGAGGTTTTCATCCCACTTTTGCAGACCTAGCTCTTAGTCTTACGGCAGAACTAAGACAATCTTCAAATAATAAGTGTTTCTCTGGACACGAATCCCACACAGTGCTCTGGATGAATGCTGATATTACTACAGATTACCTAGTACCTCTGAAAACTGTCCTAAGCTTGCCTTATTATTGTGGGTAAACTGGGTAGACTGAGACCAGGCAAAGGGAAGTGACTGGTCTGGGGGCATCTGGCCAGGAGGATGTAGAGTGAAGATCCCCCCTACCCCATTGCTGTTTTTAGATTATTTCCTAATAGGCAGCTGATTTAAGGCTGAGTCAGTGAGCCTGGGAATGCCCAGGAAGGGTGTGTCCACAATCTTTGGTCAGGATACACACCGGAAATGCCCGAATCCAGTTTCCAAAGATTAGCATAAAGGAATGCCTAAATTGTGACATTGCTAATTTTAAAACACATACGAAGTAAAAATAACTACCGTTAATTTAGAACTTAGTATCTATCTTGTATTCAGGGCATTAAGTATATTGTTCCACCAAATCCTCGTGGAATCTTGATCCCTGAGAAGATATTTCATACATTTTATCATCGCAGAAAGTAAACTGTGGAGAGTTTAAGTGCTTTGCTCCATGCTATTGGATTTTAATCCAGGTTTGTCTCATTCCAGAGGCCACACCTTTGACTAGCAAATGAATGCATTAAATTTTAACTAAAATTATGGCATAATCCTGGTGGCTATCTAGCACATGGCGGGAGCATATCATCCAGAAAAGTGTCTGTGCATAGAGAAAATCCTTGGAGGAAGGATATGAGATCAACAGTAATGTTGAGAATTATAGTTAATTCTAGTTCTCTTTGTATATCATTGTTATTAAAAGAAAAACTGATAAGTAGTTTTTTTCAATCAGGTTTTTTTAATCTATGGATCTGGTGGCCAGAGGCTGGACAGAGATGGATTTTTTGAGATCAAGTAGGATCTCTTTGCTCCCAACCCCCTGGCCAACTGGGCTGTTGTTCCTTTCTTTTCCATTCCAGCTTCAAGGACATCTCTAGGTGAAGAGGTACTCACTTCTCCTCTTTTTTGCTTGCAAAACCTGTGCAGGGTTGCTTGTTTTGTTTTGTTTTTCTCTTGTAAATCACAAATGTCTTCCCTCCATCTGTGTGGGCAAGACTGAGTAATCAGATTTTTCATGTCTTTGCCTCTCTGCTCCTAAAAAAATTATAAAAAAAATAAAAGACAAACAGAAACCAATTGCCCTGCTGTTTATTTTGGGTTGGGTTGATTGGTACATTAAATAAGTGAAAGCAGTGTTTTCTTCTTTCATCCTCTGTAGATAAAAGAGGCATGTGTGTTGAGTTGTGGGAGTTTCTTTTCTATTAACTCTAACTAATGCCATACTTAAGCACCAGAACATTGGATGATTACTGAGTAAATAACCTCAACCACCTCTCGGATTTCTACTTCATCAGTATTTGCAAAGCAAACAGAACCTTGATAAGACCCAGGTTGATTGCAAAATGGATTTCCTGTATATGTTGCCAACAATTCTTTTTTCCTGACAGTCCAGTTATATTTTGCAGGTTTGTATTGCTTTTCAGGATTTGCATTCTGCCACCTTCGTGTAAAACTTCGAAAGGTATTTACAGAATGCTGTTAGTAATAGTGTGAAACACAGGAGGCCAGGTTGGAATGGAAATCCTCTGCAAAAGATTGAAGAGAACATTTTATGATTTAATAGTATTTCATACAGGAAATGACAGTCCTTCTTGTGATAAGAGCTGAAATACTATCAGATTCAAGTGATTGTGTTCTAAGACATTAAAGTTCCATGAAATGTCCTGAAATCTGAATTAGAAAGTGGATATTTAATGAATGACACTGCCTTTCACAGTCATCTGCCTTTCAAATGTACTGTTTTCTTAGATCTTTAAAAGCATACATTTTTTTAAAAAGTTAAATTCAAATGGTAAGATTTCATTTCTTTTGATGGCTGCATAGTATTCCATCGTATATATATACCACTTCTTCTTTATCCATTCATCTGTTGATGGACATCTAGGTTCTTTCCATAACTTGGCTATTGTGGACATTGCTGCTATAAACATTCGGGTACACGTGCCCCTTTGGATCACTACGTTTGTATCTTTAGGATAAATACCCAGTAGTACAATTGCTGGGTCATAAGGTAGCTCTATTTTCAATTTTTTAAGGAACCTCCATGCTGTTTTCCAGAGTGGTTGCACCAGCTTGCATTCCCACCAACAGTGTAGGAGGGTTCCCCTTTCTCCACATCCTCGCCAGCATCTGTCATTTCCTGACTTGTTAATTTTAGCCATTCTGACTGGTGTGAGGTGGTATCTCATTGTGGTTTAAAAAAAAAAAAAAAAAAAAAAAAAGTTAAATTCAAGTTCTATTAACCTCAGGGTCATGAAATCGAGCCCTGCATCAGGCTCCGTGCCCGGTGTGGCACATAGCTATGTTACACCACAAAAACTTCCAGGATTTAAAAATTTGGGTGCATTTTTGGGGCGCCTGGGTGGCTCAGTGGGTTAAAGCCTCTGCCTTCTGCTCAGGTCATGGTCTCAGGGACCTGGGATCGAGCCCTGCATCGGGCTCTCTGCTCAGCGGGGAGCCTGCTTCCCACCCCCGCCTCTGCCTGCCTCTCTGCCTACTTGTGATCTCTCTCTCTCTCTGTCAAAAAAAAAAAAATTGGGGTGCATTTTTACCAACATTTTTTGTGCATATAAACACACAAACATATTTATATATGTAATTTAAATTTTGCCCTGTTTAAAATTTTGTTTCCTTTTTTTTGCATATAGTACTATTTCACAAGCATTTTCTTATTTTCTCAATAAAGATTTGGGAATATGTACTATTTCACTGTATAGAATGTAACATTTAAGTATGAGCCAGTATTTGTAACTATTTATAAATTTTAGGGCATTTAGGAGTTCACCATTTTTCCCATTATAAGTCATTCTGCAGTGTATATAGTGGCTACTATTTATATAACATCAACTGTGTGGCATGCATCTTTCTTACCACTTTACATGTATTAAGGACATGAATCCTTCCAGCAGAGCTTAGAGATGGGTAATATGATGATGTTCATTTTATAATAGGGGAAACTGAGGCATAGAGAAGCTGGCTAACTTCCTAAGTCTGCACTCCTGGCAGTGGGTGGAACTAGGACCCAATCTGAGCAGCCAGACTCAGATGAATTTTCAATTCATCCCAGTATTTTCTGAAATATAGATTTCTAGAAGCATAATTCATGGATTAAAGGATATAAATTTACTGGGGCATTTAATTAGCTTAGAGAAAGGCTGTACCAATCTGTATTTTCACATCACATTACAAGGAAGCTTGTTTCACAACATTGTTATCATCCCTGAGTCATCACTTAGGCAAAAATCTTTGGTCAATCTGGTAGGTGAAATTTAGTATTTTATGTTGCTTTATGTATGTTTCTTCTGAGCACAGTGTTTTAGGCTATAGAGGATGGTCTCTAGTTGACCTGTGTTTGAACCTGGACAGTATAACCAGGCTGGTTATGTGAATTAAATGAATCAATTCTGGTTCTTCTAGAACAGAGCTTGTATACAGAAAGCACTAGATAGCTGCAGGTTATATTCTTATTTGCAAGACTATAGGCAGTGTTGGGGTTCAGAACACACTATCCCGAAATACGGCATGCTAAATATTCCAAGCTGAAGGAATCTGAGAAAATGGCAAGTGCTAGAAGGACTCTCTGGTTTCCCTTTCTCCCCAGAGCAGGACCTTAGACCGTGTTGTGAGAGGTGTGCTCCCTGTACCTGAAGAAAGAAAGGAACAGCATCGTGATCTCTGAAGCCCGAGGGACGGACGCCTGGAGGAATTGGAAAGGGCTGGCCTTTTCAAGTTTTGCCCAGTTTATTACCTTTGGCTCATACCCCTTTGTTCTATCACATTTTGCCATGACTTTTTCCATCAAGCATAGTATAAAAGCACTCAGGGTTGACTATTTCTTTGGGTCTTCATTTTATGAGGGGCCCTATGTCATGGAACATATATATCCAGTACATTTGTATGATCTTCTCTTCCTCAGCGTATAGTCAGTCCGATTAGAGAGCCCCAGTTGGAGGATCTAGGAGGGGGAGGGGAAAAAGGCACCTTTTCTCCCTTACATAGTAAGATGAACATTATTTCCTGTGTTGGTTGGCTGCTTGTATGTTTCTTTTGTAAATTTCCCATTCATGGACTCATTTTCAGAAGATTCATAGACAGAAGATTCTCTACAATATTCCTTTAAGATAGTACTGAGGTATTTTCATTAGGAGGGAAAAGAGACTGGGTATTGATTGAATCAGACGTTGCATTTGAATGGAACTCCTAAAATCTATAGAGTGTATTTAAGGAATAGAGTACTATGAGAGAACACCTCCCTTTGGTTCAGTAATCAGTGTGTAGACCAGAGCATGCATTGCTTTTGCAATTTAAAAAGAAAGATAATGGAAAGAGTCAAGTTTCGGTAGAACACAAAATACAACAAACACATTTCATTACAGAGCTCAGAGGACCATGTAACCATCGCTTTGAATTACAAAATCAATCGTGAGCTGGACATTCGGGGATGAAAACACCAAAATGCTGCAGCTGCTTATTAGTTTGGGGAGAAATGTGCTTCGTGTATGATTAATAGAGATAAGCCATTACAGAGAACAAAAAATAAAACTAAATCAAATAAGCATACCTATCAACTGCTGGGAGGAGGTGAAATAGAGTGTGAATCATTTTATTTTGGCTGAAAGTCTCACGCTTTGATAATTATAGTGTGAGGTTTTATATCCAATCTACTGTGACGCTGAGCATCTACCTTAAGTTAAAGAAACATCAGATGTGACATTAAAGCAATCAATAGAACTAGCGTGAACCTGGAGCCGAAACATTTAAAGCAGAAAAGGAAAAAAGCGAGGTTGGTAGATCTGCACAATGTACATGAAAGCTAATACATTCTTGTTTAATTGGGTGTACGCAGAAAGGCATTGAACTCACAGTTAGTGAAGAAGAAACCCAAGGAAGGAGGAAGGAAGGGTCCATTACTAGATTATTAACAGTAGTAACAAGGGTGGCAGTGGGTGTTGGAGTGTGTTCTCTGGGCTTACACAACGCAGGGCACTTTATGTACAATACTTTCTTTAACCACCAGCACAACTCAGGAGGGGAGTATTATGGTCTTCCCAGTGGCCCACAGCTACTGATGGACATAGTGGATCTTCCAAGGAGTGTCTCTCTTCAAAGCCTGTATTTTTTTTTAAGGTTTTTATTTATTTATTTGACACAGAGAGAGAGATCACAAGTAGGCAGAGCAGCAGGCAGAGAGAGAGGGGAAGCAAGCTCCCTGCTGAGCAGAGAGCCCAATGTGGGGCTTGATCCCAGGACCCTGAGATCATGACCTGAGCTGAAGGCAGAGGCTTACTTACCCCACTGAGCCACCCAGGTACCCCCAAAGCCCATATTCTTAACCACTTGGAGATATCTCTAACCCCATTATTTTTGGATCTTCTCCATTTCTGCCCCAGTTATTCATTCATGCCTGCATTCATTATATATCACAATAGTTACAGAGTTCTTAATATAGGCTAAACCCTGTGCTAACATGCCCTTGACATAACAAAGGGAATTTGATGGCAGTGTTTCTGCCATTCATGGAACTTGATCAGAGGAGATGAAGAATTGCAGTCTCCTGATAATCACCATCATCAGACAGCATTTATTAAGTACCCCCAAAGTGCCAGACCCATTTCTAGGCCACAGTCCTGTGCAGTCTGTATAATTTTGGCTGCAATGCTTTACTCTCGTGTTATCCCCTCTGCTCTATGTAAGGAAACTGGGGCTCAGGGACATTGAACTGTTGGTTCAAATTGCAGTCAGTGTGACGGGTCTGATCTGGGATTCCAACCTCAGCCTGCAGGAGCTCTCCTGCCTCATTACTGCATTACGCTGCCTTATTCCCATGTCCTTTAATGCTTTAGTCGATTTCATATGAGAAATCTAACTCTCAGTGCCACCATCTATATTTTTCCCACTGCCCTATTGCTGCTCTGCTAGTCACTAATGTTGCCAGTATTCTCCACAGATAGGGTCATTTTTGTACAAAGTAATGTGTTCAGAATAATGTGTTAATACTGGTCTCTACCAGCCCCTATCCACACCTCCTGCCAGAAACACACACACACACTTGAATGTGCACACTTGTGTATACGTGCGTGCACGTGCATGCATGCACACGTACACACACACCCCTTGACCATAAGGGCATGCATTAAATGAACTAATATTCAACGTACTAATTAAGCAGTTTCCAGAGAAGTCAGACTATGGCAGCTTTTTGCTTTCAAGGCATGTCTATGCAAATTCCGAGCAATTTTCGACTGCAACTGCATTAGCCATAATGCCTCTAAATCAGTCTTCTTTTTAGGATGCCTCATAATCTTGGGTGCTGTGACGCAGCTTAGACCCGTCTTTCCAAATCATTTCAATCACTCCTATAAATGTGTCATAACCATATGCTAGCTCTGGCAAAGTGATAAATCTTCCCTCTACTGTAAACTATATGCTGAGACTTGTATCTGTTTAAGGAATATATGGGTTATAAGAAGCAGCTCTGTCTTTATATGCTATGAGTTCTTTGAAGAGTGTTAAAATATTTCAGCATTAAGTATCTTAATTAAACATGTAATGCTGATAAGGCAGGGTCCCAATCTGGGGTTACAGTTGATGGACATCCTCCTCAGGTGTTAACACTGTTGTCTTTCTGCATGACTGACCTAAGGCAAGTTACTCAATTTCTCTGTAAGTCCAAATTTACTTTTTTTAGAGCAGGGATGATATCTTTAGTGACTTTAATACCTGGCCAAAAATTCTATGACATACTTCCCATCAATTCGTTGAGTCTATGTCCCTTACTTTTTGAAATGGGTGGACTTGTGACTGCTGTGAGGTGACACCATGTGACTTCATGAAGGTTGTGTGGCTGCCATCTTGCTTATAGGAACACTTGCTCTTGGAGCTCTGTACGTCCATGTAAGAAGTCTTAATATCCTCAGTGCACGAAGTACTATGGTTAACAGTCCCAGATGAGCCCAGGTTTCCATCCATCTCCACCAAGGTGCTCTACATGAAAGTGTGACCATCTTGAGCCCTTCAGACCTGTCCATCTGTCAGCCAGATATCACTGACTTTCATCTACATCATGTAGAAGTTTCAACCAGCTAAGTTCTGCCTTGATTTCTGACCCACGAAATCATAAAATATAATAATAATTGTTGCTTTAAGCTACCACGTTTGGGTAAGGAAAACACTGTTTCATCCTTTGTGAAGGTAATTGTAAGGAATTGTAAGACTCTTAGCTCTGGGCCTGACTTGCAGTAAACACTCAATAAATATTATCTCTTATTTTAATTTATTGAGCATCTACTGTGATTCCAAAACTGAATAAAGTGTTTTGAAGCATAGAAAAGCAAACACACACACTTTGCTCTTCTAGATTTGGAAGTGGTGGGGAAAATGGGTACATATGAGAAGATAATGTACGTACCTTTTGCATAGTAAATATTATAACTGTCGAAAGAGTTCAAAAAAAGGTGAGGGAATCACTGTGAAGAAAGTGGCCCTTGTACTCTGCAACTAAGGCACCATCTTCAGGGAGGGGAAGGGAGTATTTGTGGATGCAGAAACTGCATAAGATAGTTTATCTGATTTGGGACAAGGGGTTGTAATTGAATTCCCATTTTATATATTAAGAGATGAGAGAGGTGATGCATTTTTTTTTATTTCTAAGATATCTTCTTTAATTTTTATAAGAGAAAAAGGACTTTTAATTGATTAAAAATATAACAGATATTAAAACCACTGGGGATACAAATAAAATCCTGTAGAAACACACATGTACACTAGTCTATGCAACCACACATAGGATATAGAGAATTCTATTTCTGACAGAGAATATATCTTTGTTTCCAAGCTACTAAGTACCATTTATAATATCTTTCTATGTATTATTATATAATAAAAACAGCTCAATAAATTCCGAACTCCCAAAATGGTACAAGCCACAGTATTTAACATGCAGCAGTAGACATTAATAACTAAAAGATAAACACAAGAAAATTTTCCATTAAAAAGCACTGTCTTAGAAGACTCTTGGATGAAACAGAAATCAAAACTGCAGAGCATCTGGGTGGCTCAGTTGGTTAAGCATCTGACTTTGGCTCAGGTCATGATCCCGGAGTCCTGGGACTGAGTCTCACATGGGGCTCTGCACTTAGTGGGGAGCCTGCTTCTCCCTGTCCTTCTGCCCCTCCCCCTGCTCTCTCTCTCAAACAAGTAAATAAAATCTTTAAGAAAATCAAAATTGCAACGACATGCTGGATATGTACTATATCTTGATCAACATGGTGATTTCATGTATACATATGGGTGTGTTTGCAGTTGGGTTCTTTCCTTGGGAAGTTCCATGGACTTCCATTCCATGGTCCAATTTGTGTTCTTCCCCATCATTTCTTAGAAATTTTTGTTAGAAAGTTGAATTATAACCTCCTCTTCACCCTGTTGGAAAGGGAGGGATTCCCACCCTAGAGTTATTGGGATAGTGGGACACAAAGCAAAGGACAGCTGAGGTCAATAGTAGTTCACGAAGGGGAGGGGCACACCGCACACTCTGCAGGACCACACAGATTTGTGCTCAGGAGCAGAGTAAACAATTGGGGGGCTGTGGGATTTAGACTTTACAGAATCAGCAATGACCCCTGGTTCCTATGGGAAGGTATAACTTAGCTGATTTGAATAATTCCAAGGGCTTATAGGGAAATGAAAACAACTACTCAGGGATAATCAAGAACCATGCTGGTATTTTTGGTAAGGAGGGTCTTTAGGCTAGACAACCTTAGTATGGAAATAGATGGGGAGGGGAACCTGTGCTTAGGCTGTTGGAGGCCCTCCTGATTTTGCCAGATATGTAAATTTTAAAAGGAGCATGTGATACAGAGGTTTAATTTTTAGCCCTATACCACAATATAACTGGCTTAGGATGCCAAAGTCAATGAAAAGTGGAGCTTGGATTTTAATCCAAGTGTGTCTGGACCCAGGTTTGTTCATCTGGTTCAAAGGTTATGCACTGGATGCAAATAAAAGAAAGAGCAAGTATATAAAGACCACTGAGTGAGTGCTGCTTCTTTTTATGTCCTCTCTTTCATTGGATATAATCTGATTACAAGGCACCCAATATCCTGGGAATGCTCATGGGTATTATTTGACAGTTATAAACGATGTCATCATTGGTGGAAGGGTACACAGGTGAACGGTATACAGGACTACTTTTGCACCTTTCTGTGAGTCAATAATTATTTCAAAATTAAAAATTAAAATCAATGTTCCTGGGGCCCAAGATTCTAAACTATGGCCCTAGATTTGGAGATAGTCACTGTAATCACAATAGTGCAGTAGGGTTGTGGTTGATCTTGCAATGATTGATCTAACACTTTTCACTCTTTCACATTTCATGTCCTCGTGTCCTTCCATATCAGCCCAATTCCATGGTAATTACTAAAGTCATCCTCTTGCACACACTCCTAATTCCTTGGCTCTTTTATAGTCTTTGGAGTCACTGGCTAAACCCTAGCCCTGGTTAGATCCAATTCTGCCTCTGCCGTGTCCTTACCCAGAGACGTGGATCTTGCTGAAGGAAATGACACCAGGTTGACTGGTGTCATTTTAAACTCATGACCCTGACCCTCTAATCGTCCCTCAGTGCTACTTGATACCATAGAATGTATGTTTATGTCCCTCCCCAAATTCCTATGTTTAAATGTGGCTCTCGGTGTAATGGTATTCAAGAGGGGGGACATTTAGGAGGTGATTAGGTCATAAGGGTGAAGCCCTCATGAATGAGATTAGTGCCATTATAAAAGAGACCCCACAGAGCTCTCTCACCACTTTTGCCATCTGAAGACACAGCGAAAAGATGCTGTCTGTGAACCAGAAAGTAACCCTTACCAGACATTGAATCTGCTGGCATCTCACTTTGGATTTTCTAGTCTTCAGGATTGTGAGAAATAAATTTCCATTGTTCATAAGCCACCATATTCTCTTTTAGCCATCAAAGTAGACTAAAACACCTGGCAATTACTCTTCACATCTCATTTTCCTTGATGTCAAATGTATATACCTTCTCTTCTTTCCTCAAAGTTCCAGCATCTCCTTTCCTGACCCCATGCTTGGCTTTTTACTTCACTGTTCAAATTAATGGAACTGGGAAAGAACATCAGCAAGCTCCTAGGACCAGCCTTTTACCCACAGATTTTACCTTCCTTCCCATTGGTGTAATTGAGCTTTGCAAGCTAAATGAGACCCATATCTCTGCCATGTGTTAGACTCAGTCCCCTCCCACCTGCTCAGGGACAATGCTTGAGCAATTATCCTCTCTGTCTTCTAGACCATCACTTTCCCACTCAACTAGATTATTCCCACCCATGTACAAATGTCATTATTTCTTCCATCTAAAGAACAACTTTCTGTGCCCACTTTACCCTCTGACTTCCTGCTCCCCTTGCAACAAAACATTTTGAAAGGATTTTCCAGACCCACAAACTCTAAATCTTCCTCTGTGTCTTTTAAATTCAAACCAACCAGGCTTTTGGCCCAGGTACTTCATGTCATGGTCATCAATGACATTTCACTGCTAAATTTAAGGGGTCCATTGGCCTGTCAGCAGCATTTGATAAGCTTAATCACTCATTCTTCCTTGAAACACTTTCTCAACTTGGCTTTTAGCACAGTGTCTCCTGGGTTTCTTCCTGTACCAGTGATTGCTCCCTTCTCAATCTCTTTGGCTGGTTTCTTTCCCTCTACTTCATGTCTTAATGATAGAGCACTCCACATCTCAGTTTTCGAACCTCTTCTCTCTCTCTCTCTCTATGTTCATGTCCTTGGTGATCTTAATCAATATTATGGCTTCAAATACTGAGCATGTGCTGGGATCCTCAAAATTTATAGCTCCAGCTTGGATCTCTCCCCTGTGCTTTAATTCCAGAATCATATGTCAAGATTTCTACTTTGTCTGATAGGAAGATCAAATGTAACATATCCAAAACCAAAGATTCCAATGTTTCTCCCAAGCTTCAGTGTTTTGCAGTTACCTCCTACTCCGTTAACAGAAACCCAACAAAACTCTCTTTTCCTCACACTTCTCATTAAGTTGGTCAGAAAATGTTTTTGGTCCTACATTGAAAAATGTACTCTAACCTGACAGATTCTCACCCCTCCACAGCCACCACTCTTGTTCAAACTGCCATTGTAGATGATTGCAGAAGTTCTCTGTGTGGGAAAAAGTCATGTGCCCTACCTCATAGCCTCTCAACCTAACTTTTTACTCTAGCCATTGCTTCCACAATGCTGCTTGTAAGTGTCATCTCATGGTAGCTCCCCTCAAATTATCTCTAGCTTTCTCATCTCTTGCTTTCCTCCAGAGCTTCTTTGCCTCTCCTAAGTGTGATATCCATGGGAACTTTCTCATTCTTTTGCTTTCCATTTTCAGAACTGGCAGTTAAAGAGAATTACGTCTCTGTGGGACAACACCTGACCAGTGGGGTATAAGAACTGGTGGGAAAAAACTCCCTCTTTCATCTTTTGGGTGGACAGTTCTGAGTATCAGCTTTGAGGCTTCCTTGCATGGAACCCCACTTGCTCACAGCAGCTAGCTTTGTAAAGACATCCACTGGCTCTGGTTCCCTGTTTTATTCTTCCCAGATGCCCAGTTCTCTTCTTTGGGGTCACTTTACAAAATAAGCTATCTGTGGGCAGCCATCGTCTCAAGCACTGCTTTTGGGGAAACCCAGGCTAAGTTCCCTTCTAGTTGGTCTCCTTCTTCCATTCTTGCTCCACGCAGTCTAGTCTCAGCTGAACAACTAAAGTGATTCCTTTTAAAACATTAATCTAATTATGCCACTTCTCTGTTTAAAATTTCTAATGGCTTCCCATCATACACAGAGTCAAAGTGGAAAAGCATTGTAATCCCTTCATAGGCCCTACTAAATCTATCCTTTCTTATTTTATCCCACCTGATCTACCTTCATGTTATCTACTCGTCTCTTCCATCTGGTATCACTGGCCTCTTTGCTGCTCCTTGAACACCCTAGGTATACTTCTACTTCAGGAGCCTTGAACTTGCTGTTCCCTTTTCCTTCAGTTTCTTGCATGGTTCACGTCCCTCACCTCCTTCAGATACTTACTCAGCTGTTACCTTCTCAAGAAGGTCTACCCCACCCTTTCTGTTTAAAATTGGAAACTCTATTTGCCAACATGATATTCACTTTGCTTATTTTGTCTTTCTCCATAGCACTCATTTAACAATTAATATTTAATTATTTTAGTATGTTATTTATTTTTTAGTCTATTTCCACAAGGATGTAAGCTCTAGGAAGGCAGGGATTTTTGCTCATTTTCTTCATCCTGTATCTTTAGTGCCAAAAGTGGTGCCTGGTATGTAGTAAACATTTAATGTATATTTGTTAAATGAATGAATGAATGAATAAATAGTCATCTTTTTGGTGTTTCAGGCATCTAGGCAGCTATAAAGACGGTCACATTAAAGGCAATAGATGTATTCTCCCCTAATCTTCTTTATCTTTTGTTCTGTTTATAGTGTCTCCCAAACTCAGAAGTCTGAGTAGAGCCAACACACAATAGCAAACTATGGAAGGCTCTGATATTTATTAACTACTGAATGAAGATTTTTAAAAATTTTTTGTTTATTTTTTAATTTAACTTAATTTTTTCAGTGTTCCAAGATTCATTGTTTATGCAGCACACCCAGTGCTCCATGCAATACGTGCCCTCCTTAATACCCACCACCAGGCTCACCCAACCCCCCACCTCCCTCCCCTCCAAAACCCTCAGTTTGTTTCTCAGAGTCCAGAGTCTCTCATGCTTCATCTCCCCCTTCGATTTACCCCAATTCACTTTTCCTTTCCTTCTCCTAATGTCCTCTGTGTAATTCCTTATGCTCCACAAATAAGTGAAATTATATGATAATTGACTCTCTCTGCTTGACTTATTTCACTCAGCATAATCTCCTCTAGTCCCATCCATGTTGATACAAAAGTTGGGTATTCATCCTTTCTGATAGAGGCATAATACTCCATTATATATATGGACCACATCTTCTTTATCCATTAGTCTATGACCCTGCAATTGCACTGCTGGGTATTTACTGCAAAGATACAGATGTAATGAATGAAGTTTTTTTTAGGTCACTTGGAGAGGTAGAACTAAGTAGAAGGAAGAGTATTCATTATAGACATTATTTGATTTGGGGATATCTTCTACTTAGGTAGAAGATTCAATTGTGTAAATGAAGTGACAGAAGGCAATGAAGATGTAACTGTCCAAATGTCTTGATTACATTCTTATGACTGAAATCCACTAGTAGAGATACATAGACATTGCAATTTCTGCTAAAATTGAATACCTGGGAGATATAACAAGCAATTAACAGTGATTTTCATGCAATTATAAATTGGTTCTAATAATATTTCTACTCTAGTTTTTGCCACATTCATTTTATTAATACAGTTCTTTTTGTTCATTTTATTAATCTTCCTTGACTAATTCAAATACCATCAAGAAAGAAAATTCACACCACGCTTCCCCTCAAAAGCCTACTCTTTCTTAGCTAACTACTGTCATTGTATTTAGCAAGCTATTGCTGCAAAAAAAGCTAAGATTTTTATGGAAAAATTTTTTGAACCTAGGGTAACTGTAAATCTCAATTACATTGTCACAAAATTGTCTGTATTTATAATTAAATTTGAAAATTAGAGTCTGTAATTTGGGTCTGATTCATTTGAGATTTATTTATTTATGTCTTCCTCATATCTAGAACATATTGGCCATTCATTAGAACCTCTCTCAATATCATTTGCCATTGATTGGGAACTTCCGAATTCAGCTTGTTTTATCAATCTAGACCTACTTTGCAATGTATTCAAAGTAACTTTACTTTATATGGGTTATAAGTAGCAAATGAAAAGCAAGCATAAGTTAATGTTTTTGGCTTGAAGTACAGAATATTTCAGAACATAAATAAATTTTCTTAGTGTGTGGTTATAATGATACTATATAAAGGCAGTTGGTCTAAAAATGCTATTTTTTCTTAAAGGAGATAGCAGGCAAAAACAACATCTAAAAAGTACATTATATTTGTATCCCATGATTCTACAGATCATGTTAACTTCAGAATTTCTGCATAAAAACAGTAATAGTATCATTTTTGACTCAGATCTTGCCCACAAACTAGTGGGAAACTCATACCCAGATCTTTCCCATTCGGACTGGCGGTTTTGTGAGTTTTTCACATGTGCTCTGAACACTCTCTTTCTAGAGAGGGAGTGCTGCAAGAATTGAGGGAAAGGGGTAGGGATGAGCACATACCTAGAAATGGAAACATTTACTGCTCACTGCTGACATTACTATGTATTAGTAAATATGCAGTGTCTTAGAAATACAGTTCCTGTGACCAGCACCTATCTTTCCTCTCCTCCGCTTCCCAATGACCCCATGCTTCACTTTCCAACTTGCTTTTAAAAGGACATCATCTTGGGCACGTGGGTGGCTCAGTCTGCTAAGTGTTTGCCTTCAGCTTAGGTCATGATCCCAGGGTCCTGGGATCAAGTTCCATGTTGGACTCCCTGCTCAGTGGGAAGCCTGCTTCTTCCTCTACTTGCTGCTCCCCCTGCTTGTGCACTCTCTCTCTCTCTCTCTCTTTCTCTATCCGGCAAATAAATAAATAAAATCTTTAAAAGGATATCGTCCTAATCTATATATATGAGGTGAGACAGTGGTGGAGGCAGCTGATGAAAGGTAGAATTAGGTAGAAACTAGGAGCGGGCAGAAGCAGGAGTCAGGTTGTATGAAGCCATATAGAAACTAGTGGAGAAAAGTCAAGTAGAGTGAAGGTCATAGAGGCAGAAAAGTTCAAACGGTGACAGGTTGTCCTGAATACAGGCTCAGCCTGCTCAAGGTGACACTTGGGAATTGGGTAGAGACTGTGGTGTCCATATGCTTCTGACCTCATTTTCCTATCCTCCCTGGGATCATGCTCTTGAAGCTCTTCTCTTCTCTTTGGAGAGCCTGTGTCCTATCCAGGCCTGCAGCATTCACACTGTCTCATGGAGTCTTGGGCTGTCCTGGTCCCTTTTTCTCCCTACAGAACATTCTAGCTCAGGGTTCTAAACCTTGAGAGATTTGTTCTGGATGATTTGGTGATGTATATATGCCAAGGGATCAGTAGGTCCTACACTGTAGGTCCCCTCTTCCAAACTAGTTCTGTGAAACTTAGATTGACTCAACGAGAATAAATGGGAATTTCAGACAGATCAGAAAGGAGACAATTTGGATAGATAATTTGGTCTTTGATGCCTCCAGAATTCCATCTCATAAGAGATTGTTCTAAAGTGTTCAACATTCAGAGAAGAGATTTGCCTCGGAATCATAGGATTTTATAGCTGAAGAGGGATGATTTCTCCCATCCAAGTACTAACCAGGCCCGACCCTGCTTAGCTTCTGAGATCAGACGAGATCGGGTGCGTTCAATGAAGAGGGATGATTTCTGCCAATACTTCCTAATCTCCTAATAGCTTTCTGGGCATGTCTCCACAGCAGGTGCTCATGTAATGTTTGTTAATAAACAACATTAGCGGAGAAAGAAACATTTCTGTTTTAGAATGACATCTGCTGTCAGTATTTGTGATGTGCACAACATAGTTGGTAAAATCCATAGTTGAAATAGGAAAGCAACCTTTTCAGATGTTGTGGGACTGGACTATTATCAGATATTGGCACTTCAGAGGGTCGGTTTAATTCTCATTTGGTTGCTATAGGTACAACATTTTTATAGCAGGCTCTATCTAGGAATGGGGGAAGTAAATCGACTACTGAAGGGATTTTAAGGCTGCTGGAAAAGCCCTCTGCCATCTGTTCCCTAAAATACTTTCCTTGCTTTCTGATGCCTGAAATTTCACAAATGGGGTTTCAGATTTCCTCTTATGTTTCCTTTCCCTCTGAACACAAATAACCACATAGATTCACCTGGGGAGATGCTAGAAACATCGCCATGCTTGGACCCAACCCCAGAGTGTCCGCTCTTATTAGTCTAGGTTAGGGCCCAAGTATTGGTGTTTGTTAAAGCCCCTAGGTAACTTTAGTGGGCATCAGGGTTGATCAACACTGTCGGTGGGACACTAAGATGTGCTCATTTGCACCTGAGATAGCTGAGTGTGGGCATTTTGTTTTTGTTTCAGATCAGCTCTCTTCCAGAAAACCAGGCTACTAGAGGGGAGAAAGGCAGTAAAGAAAGGGAATTCTGGACACTAAGGGAAGCCAAGCAGTCAAAACAGAAGACTCAGAGTGGAAGACATGGGGTTTCCAAAGCCAAGTGTTGTTCATTTCACCGTGCCGGAAGGCCAGGCTTGTTAGTATTGATGACAAACATTGAAGAAATGCCAAGCAGAAGGGTGCGTTGCCTTCCTCCCCTTCCCTGGGGCATTCCAGCAGCCATCCATGTGTAGGTCAGGGGCTCAGGGAAAGGGCATGCACTCTGATCTGGAGGCAGCCCAGGGAGTTTTAAGATGCTGTTGCCACAGTTGCTGTTGCTCTGCAAACCGATCCAGGAGTTGCATCGTCTCTCCTTTGATTGGAAGTTCCAGATTAATGGGCCTGAAAATTGAATTAGCTCAGTGACTGTTTAAAGATCCGTGGTGATATAAAAACAAGCCCCACAGAAACCACCCGTGGTTAGTTGTCGCAGAAGCTTTTCGGCTTGGAGTTTTCAGGGTTAAAGTGAATCTGAAATGGTTATACAACATGGGCAGATCAAGGTGGCGGTTATAGCTAAAATGTTACAAAATATTCTCAAGTGTCAGATGTCTTGGAGTGAGCAAGCAATACCTAGACATTCTTTCTTCCCAGGTAGCTTTCCTTGTTTAGATACTCCTCAAGTTTTCAAAGCAGCAAGAGTGGTCAAAGAAAATACATTAATTGAAAGTGGGGTAAAGGGAGTCTTTGTGGGGAGTTAACGTATCCTTTTAAATTGCCAGAGGTCCTAGAAATGTTTTCCCCTTATAATCAAAAACTGAGAAGTCTCATTAAGTTGGCTCCCTGGACGTGCTTTGGAATAGGTCCCTCCAGGAGTGGATTTCCCTGCAGTAAAGCTAACGTGCCCCTCTCCGCTACACTAGCTCTCCCTGGGGCCCTAGCAATGAGTTCTTTTTTTTTTTCTGTCTGTCTTTCTTCCTTCCTTCCTTCCTCCCTCCCTCCCTCTCTCTCTCTTTCTTTCTTTCAAATTATTTATTTATTTCAGAGAGAGTATGAGAGAGAGAGAGCGAGTGAGCGAGCATGAGTGGGAGGGGCAGAAGGAGAGAATCTTGAGCAGAGCTAAGCATGGAGCCTGATGCGGGGCTTGAACTCATGACCATAAGGTCACGATCTGAGTGAAAAACAAGAGTTGGACGCTTAACCCACTACGTCACCTGGGCGGCCCTAGCAATGAGTTCTAATGGTCATATGTTTTGTAAAATTTGAAAAACATAAAGTGTTTTAACAGCAATCAGTTAAGACTACTTGTTCCCCCTCCAGAGTTCTCTCCTGGTGTGTGAGGTCAAAGCATGTATTTTTGGGGGGGATCTGATGAGGGGAATTTATGAACTACTTTGCATAGTTTGCTGTCATCTGAGAATATACCTATGTGATTGCTCATCACCCTAGTGTACGCATTAGCTAACCAAACCATGCCCACTGTATGATGTGTCTGGCATCTTGACTTAAAAGCATAGTGGTATGCAATAAACCAGCTCCAGAAACATGTAGGAAAAGGAGTAAAACAAAGCTTGGAATATATGGAGCCAGAAACTACTCTGGAAAATTCTCCCAACTGTCCTTCAGATGCAGAAAATTGTAAATGGGGGTTCACACTGACACCTAACTGAACTGTTCTTTCTAGTCAATAACACTCCATCTTTTCTTTTTTTTTTGATGAGAATTATATGAAATAGAATTTATAGAAATTCTTGTGTTTATAGAACAGAAATCGAAAGCAGTAGGACTAACTGCAAAGTTGCTCATTTTGTGCATTCCAGCACATCAGATGGAATGTATTACCTTAGTAAAGTTTGATGGTTCCAGATAAATTATCTTCCATAAAGTAAAACAATCGACTATGCTCAAAGAAAGACTGACTTATTCTGCTAGTGTCTGTATTTAGGTAATGTTTCTAAATTGTTGCATGAAGAGATGATCAAAAAGAATGCAACAAAAAAAAATGTAGGACAAGGTAGTGTAGAGAGGTAGTTCTGGAAGGAGATAATAAATATATTATTTTTTAGGGTTTTGCAATATTTTAATTTTTTTAAGATTTTATTTATTTATTTAGAGCATGCGAGGGGGAAGGGGCAGAGGGAAAGAGAGAATTTCCAGCAGACTCTGAGCACAGAGCCTGATGCAGGGCTTGATCTCACAACCCTGAGATCATGACCTGAACCAAACTCAAAAGCTGGACGCTTCACTGACTGAGCCACCCAGGTGCCCCTGGAATGTTTTTGTTTATAGTCAGCTTTAAAAATTTTATAATTTGCTGTGACTTCTTTTATTCTAACTAAATAGCCCTGTTACACTTAATCTTATACTCTCAATTTTGAATTCTTGTCTTAAAGAAGGAGCTTCCAAATTGTGTAAGTGTCAGGCTGGAGAGAACGTGGATCTGCCTCCTGTCTTTCCGCGGCAGCCATTTTCTCATGGTGTGGACAAGCTGTAAAGTATGAGTACAGAAGGGAATTGTGGCCCCTGAGCTGATACTTTTCCACTCGGTCAGGAGTCAGAAGCTAGTTGTCTTCTGAACTCTGCCATTTATTGGCCGGATGGTCAAGACCCCACATCTCTGAGGGAAGGAAAAGGGGAGAGAAATGTTATTTAATGAGCATCCAGTAGTAAAATGCCAGGATCCTACCAGTACTTTTTCTTTATACAGTATCTCACTTCATCTTCACAACTGGTTTATGAGCGTGGAGGAAACTGTGGTGAATGGAAAGATGAAGAACTTCCATAAGTGAGAGCTCTGGAATTAGAACATATATCTGTCTGGCTTTATGGACAGTGATTTTTGTCCTGATTTATAGATTTAAGACTCTAAGCTTCCTCAGCTATAAAATGAGGGTAATTAGGTCTTATTTACCTGCTTCCCGGGGTTGCGTCAGTCATTCACTGAGGGAGCCTGTGAGAAAGCACTTTAGATATTATTCTATAAATATGAAATAATATTAATATCTGAGGATTGGAATGCAGCCCATACAATTTGGGGTATTCAGTTATTAACAACTCTGAGACACTGTGGCAAGGGGGGCTTCTTAAATATGTTTCCCAGATAGTGGTATGGCATGTGTTCTGTGGCAACTACCTGGGGTTAGCTGTTTCCTGCTTGGACCCCAACAGGGATGTGTCTCTTCCTACCATACCTGTTCTTGGTTCCACATCTGGGTAGAGAACAGAAGTGTAGAAGGATAATCACAATAGTAAAAAGAGAAACAGTGCTTAGAGCTGAGTTTGGAGGAAAAAATGGCACTGAATACACAGCCTATGGGAGGAAGTCATCATCCAACAAAAGCAATTATTATAGATTTGGTCATTTTCATGAACCATGTACCTTGTATCTTAGAATAATATGGTCAAAGTATTACAGGCTCAAATAACAAGGTTACCACCAGAATTTTCAAGAAGATAAGCCCAAATCGGACCAAAACAGAATTTCTCTTGGTGGGTTGGGTAAGGAAGAGTAATTCCTGATATTTTATGACTAAGAAGGAAGTTTGGTTAGCCTCAAGGATGACACTGTTGAGTTATTTAAAGAAAGTTGTGTATGTTCATGTTCAACCTAAGTGTATCTGAATATAGAAGGTTTCCTCTGTTTAGTAGTCCTCAAAGAAACCACTGTTATTCTTCAATTGATATGAATATAAAAATCATCCTACATATCTCCGTAGACATAGTGCTTGAACTAGGTAGATCATACCTGCTTATTGTAGTCAAGATTCTGCCTTCTGTAAAAGGTAGAACAGGGTCAGAAAAAGTACTCGACAAAGCGTATTACTGCATGGGCTGCACAACAGAGAAGAGGGAGAGGCAGCTTCGATCCCTTGATGCCTTTCCAGATGGAAACTTTAAAAATATATTTTGAAACTTTTATGTAGTGAAGGTGGTAAGAAAAACTTTTTCTAGGAGGTTATATGGACAGAGCCATGTATTCATTCATTAATACCAACCAAAATATTTGTCACACTCTTTGCTATTTTATCTGCTTTTTATCCTTCGATCTCTCTCATAATTTTCTAACTTATAGACATTACAGAAGTATAAAATTTCAGGCCAGTTTCTTAGAAGATGTAGGTAGTACAGGTTTCCCATTTCATTAGCTAAATTATTCATTCCCCAGAAGCAGACCTATGTCTGACTTTATTTGATTTTAGAAACTCACCTCACTTTGTTGACATCGAACTTACTGAAGTTATATAAGGGTAGGGATAAATTACTCAAATGATAAAGCAATGTGGTAAAGGGTGTTTTTAGTTTTGACTTGATTCTCTCTAATTTAATGGGAGTGAGGCCAATTACACTGTGTGAATTAATCCCAGTGATTCTCTAGAATCCATTAGAAATCAGCATCCCAGGCAACCTCCTGGATAGTCTGGCCATTAATTGGACTTGATAAAAATTACTCATTTTATTTTTTCTTTTCTTGTCTAGATATCCTCCTCTAAGTTATGTTTTGCTTGTTTCTTATTTTTCATCTCTGTTTACATTTTGCTGGTTTATTGCATGGGTTCTGCCATAAGTCATATTAAATCTTTTGTGGAAAGTGATAAGGCTAAAGCAAATAAGAGTGGCTGTTTCCATCGATCTTATCTGTCTCCTTTGTTTTTATCTTTTCCATCTGCCTCACAGTTAACAGAATTCTGATGCTATGGTGGCCTGGTGCCTCCCTATTGCCCTAACATTCACTTTCAACTCTAATCCGACTGCCAGCCATGTTTTCATAGAGAAACAGGTGCTTGGACTAGAGGATGTGCATGAAATCCTCTACCCTGACATGGATTGGAAGTTTAGGATGATTCTCAGTCTTTTCCTGGAAGTTGATCTGGGCTGAGAAGCTGAACTCTTTTTCCTGAAGAGGGATTGGGCCTCGAGATCTGTGCATCCCCAAGAAGAAAAGCCTTGCTGGCTTATGCATCTGAGTCATTCCAGGTGGACCTGCTGATTATAAAGGCTTCAGAGGGGGCACAGGGATCCTCCCTCTGCCTAAGAGAGCCCCAGTCCAGCTTCTGCCTGATGTTTGCAGGGGGGACTGAAGAGTTTCCATTTCTCACATCTCTGTCTGTGAACAGCAGTACTTCCTGCCTTTTGTGGTTTTCCATCACTCCCAGGTACCCTATTAGCTTGGTGTATAAACAGACTCATGTGTATGCAGAGGAAATAATCACAATCTAAGGGGACCCAGCAGTGTCTTGGAGTTAAAACAAGCCAGGGGAGGGAGAGAAGAAGTGAGAGGAGAGAGAGAGGGAGAGAGAGGGAGAGAGTGAAGGGAGAGAGAAAGGGAGAGAGAGAGAGAGAGAGGAGAAGAGGAAAGGATCGGAAAGGCATGGCAAGGGAAGGGAAGGGAAGGGGAGGGAAGGGAAGGGGAGGGAAGGGAAAGGAAGGGAAGGGAGGGGGAGGGAAGGGAAGGGGAGGGAAGGGAAGGGGAGGAAAGGGAAGGGGAGGGAAGGGAAGGGAAGGGAAAAGAAACTAAAGAGGAAGGGAGAGGGAAGAGAAAATTAAGGAGAGAGGAGAATCAGAATAGGAAAGCTTCTAGCATGATGATAAAACTGTTAGAAGAGACAGATGACTATAAGAATGACCATAACAAAATGCTTTTTAAAAGACTCAAGATTCTACTATAGCTTTATAAAGACTTCCTGAAACTTAAAAATCTGAAAAATTTAAAATTTAGAAACTGAGTGGATGAATTAAGGAGAGATTAGTCACCATTGAGATCAGCCTGGAGGGTCAAATGGAAGACACATTCAAAACACAGCAAAAACACAAAGAGAATCAAATCATGAGGAGAGAGCTAAGAGATTTGGGGCACAGCATCAGGAATTGTAAAATGTGGAGAATAAGGATCCCACAAAGGAGAGAAAGGAACCCATAGAAGGAAACATAATAATCAAAATAACAATTGGGAAAAATCACACTGGCTGGGAAAAAAAAGACTGTGCAGGATTGATTTCTGTAGCTTAGGGCTGGAGGTGAGAGGGAGAGAGAAAAAACAGGCTGGTGGCACTGGCTTTTCATTCTGCTCCCTGTCATACCCCTTTGGGAAGTACATAGTGCTCTTTTCGTGTCATGAAGGAAACTTGTTATTTCTTGATAACACCATGATGGTCACTCCTTAAATTTCTCATGTGACGTATAAGCCCTTGTTACGTTGGCTTCCACATCAGCTGTCATTACCTCATGGGTGAAAAAGTTGTGGATATGCATGGTTGCCATATAAGAGAATGGGTCCTGGCATGTGAGTAATTTTGAGCTGCTTTGTGCCCCTGTAGGTTTGGATATACAAAATTGGCTTGAAAACTGGGTTTGGTGTTGGGAAATTAAGAGAATGGATTTTTCTGCAATTAGGATGATTTTGGCAAATTAGAAATAATCTGGAATAGAGTGAGATGGCATGTGGCTGGAATTTGGTGTAGTGTGAAGTATCCGATGAAAACTTCCGCAAGGAAATGACCCAGAGATGATAATAAAGAAAGCATCTAATGTCTAATGCTCTTGAAATTGTGTTTCTGTGCCATAAACTCTTCATGGCATAAACTCTTTCGTCATAGTTAAATCTACTATTATGAGGAATACCACTCTACGTATTTGAAGCAGAAAGAGGTTTCCTACCCAAATATAGGTGGTTAGATAATGATTATTGAGGTTAAAGGAAGAAATCTAGGTTATGTTTCCAGAAATGTCTTTAGGAAGACTGGATCACTGTCCTACTAGGTGACAGTTGTCTCTACAGCCTCCATTGCAGTCTTGCTGGAAGCAAGAAGCTTCCCTTCCGCCTAAACCTGCCTCTCAACCCATGGAGCTGGACAGTGAGCCCTGGAATGCTGATGTTGGAGGATCTTATATTTCTGTGATATTTCTTGGCAGCAGCCACAACCAGTAGTCACAGGAATATGGTGTTCACTGTATTTCTGCCTTTGGAATTTTATGAAAAGGCATCTGTTTAGCAGAACCTAATTTACTAACTATAGTACCCAGAAGGTGTTTGGTGTAAAGGTTAAGAGAGACAATCCAGAAAATGAAGCCAAGGCTGATTTCACAGGTCAATGAAGTAGAGACAGAGAGGTAATTGGTGTGTGCCTCCACACCATCTAATGTGTGGAGGCAGGAAGGTAATTCACAAACAGGAAATTGGGGTGGGGGGAGCAGGGTCTGGGGAATGGAATAATCATGTTGCCTCAATACGGATTACAGTTGTCTTTGGGTAATTTTGATTATCTTAGGGTGCCTTAGGCTACGTTAGGGTCATGGAATGAGTATACCACCTCCTGTATACTCATGGCAAACATTAAGAAACCACAATGAGGGGTGCCTGGGTGGTGCAGTCAGTTAAGTGTCCGACTCTTGGTTTTGGCTCGTGGTGGTGAGATCAAGCTCTTCATTGGGCTCCCCACTCAGTGCAGAGTCTGCTTGAAATTCCCTCTTCCTCTCCTTCTGCTCCTGCCACTCATGCTCTCTTTTCTCTCTCTTTCAAATAAATAAATGAATCTAAAAAAATAAAGAATCTACAATGACCTGCTCTTCCATGGGCTTTAGAAACCAATTAAATTCTTTAGAAATTCAATTTACTGGAGTTGGCACCCAGAGAGAAATGAAACCTCTTTGAATACTTCTGAAACACATTTAAGTAGTCTGACTTGCTGCAGTGTCACAGAGCTCTTATGTTTAAAACTTGATGACTAAAATCATGCGGGCAGCACACAGAGCTATGGGCTGTAAATATTCTTCCATATTTAGAGAATTTATTAGAAGGCAGGGACTATATATGGCTAGAGTTAGAAAACAATAAGCAAACCAAAAATCGTGCTAAGAAGGGAGGCTGGGCATACACTGCCTGTGCCTCAGAGTGGCTGGCGATTGAGTCCATCAGGCAAAATGGTCTATAAGAATTAACAGAACCCTTAGCTCCATTGAAGTAACTTACCTTAGAACTTTTGCCTATTATATTGTTCCAAATTGTTGATGGTCTTAAGAAGCTTGTCTTCATCTTATGAAAACAGGCATGGAGAAGGCCAATGTTAATATACCAATGACATGCTAAAAAGTTTCCTATGCAGCCTATATATGTTTATACGTATGCTCTGAGTTGAATAGTGTGTTCCCAAAAATTGTATCTGCTATCCTCCAGTACCTGAGACCATGACCTGGTTTGGAAATGGGGTCACTGCCAAGGTATTTACTTAAGTCAAGATGAGGTCATTAGGCTGGGGCCTAATCTAGTATGACTGTTGTCCTTATAAAAAGAGCGACTATGTACACAGATATACAGGGAGGACATCATACAATGATGAAGGCAGAATTTGGGATAATACTTATACAAGTCAGTAAATGACAAAGGTTACTTGCAAGCCACCAGAAGCTAGAGGAGAGGCATAGAAGAGATTTTTTTCTTCACAGTCCCCAGAAAGAAGCAATTCTGCTGACACCTTGATCTTGGGCTTCCAGCCTCCAGAGCTGTGAGACAATAAGTTTCTGTTGTTTATGCCACTCAATTTGTGATACTTCCTCAGGGCAGTCTTAGCAAATGAACACAAAAGTCTAAAAATTCTAAAAAACAAAATAATTAATTGATAAAGTAAAAATTAAGAAAAGGGGACATGATGACATGATATATACTGCGCATACACTTTGGGGCTAATTATGTATCAACTTTCCAAGATGGTGGGACTTGGGCCACAAATTTCAATATGGCTGAACCAGCTGTAAGGAAGTTCTATACTGTTATAAGTCAGTGAAGAATTTTAAAAAGATATCTAACCTCTTAGGAATGATACAAAAAATTCTGATTAGAATGGAACATTTGAAGGCGATCTTTACTCAAAGAACATGAAACCAGTAAAGGAAGATGAGTCAGAAGGAGAAGGTTAGTGTCATTTCAAAAACTGTATTGTAGACATATTGCTTCATTTCTGACCTAAACTTTCCTTTGTGGTATCACAATAAAAAAGATAATCCACTTTAGAGGACTGTCTGGAATGAAACTTACCTGGAGTTTTGACATTTAGATTTTCATGTGAAACTGACTCTGCTTTAATTATATATCAAGAGCAGGCCGGTAACTGGAACTGGTGCATACAGCCCAGAGGTGTCTGCCCCAAAGAAGATACAAAGAAGCCATACTACTAATTCCTTCTCCAGGAGAAATCATGTTCAGTCATTTCTCCTTCCATTCTTTTTTTGTTTGTTTGTTTTGTTTAAGATTTTTTTAAAAATTATTTATTTATTTGACAGAAATCACAAGTAGGCGGAGAGGCAGGCAGAGAGAGGGGGAAGCAGGCTCCCTGCTGAGCAGAGAGCCCAATGTGGGGCTTAATCCCAGGACCCTGGGATCATGACCTGAGCCAAAGGTGGAGGCTTTAACCCACTGAGCCACCCAGGCACCCCTCTCCTTCCATTCTTAACCAAATCTCATATATAACACCTATTGTATTTTGTAGCAAATCTAGGGTGTTTGATTCTCCATATAGGGGAAAGCACTTTTA
The DNA here is from genome assembly GCA_003697995.1 of Taxidea taxus jeffersonii. Classification (NCBI taxonomy): domain Eukaryota; kingdom Metazoa; phylum Chordata; class Mammalia; order Carnivora; family Mustelidae; genus Taxidea; species Taxidea taxus. The sequence continues at coordinate 198,331 of ML103420.1, forward strand.
TTAATTATAAACCTCTAGCAGTTAATCTGAAAGATACTAAAAGGGTTTTTTTTTTGTTGTTTAATTTTTTTTTTCTTCTAGAGCCCCCACATTTCTGAATATTTTCTGAGAATTTTTTTCCTACTAGAGTACATACTTTGTAAGAAACAGAAAATTTCAGAAATGGAAAAAAATATTTAACTCTCTGTATCACATGGGAAAATGATGATTATATTTTCCCCCCTCTTGGGAAAGTTTACATCCTGTCAAAATTACCATCTCAATGCAGTCAGTAAAGATTTAAATCTAAGTGGGAAATTCTATACTATAGGACAAGTGGGGATTATTTTGCTTTCAGCCCAAGAGAGAAATCAAGAACTTCTTGGCATTAATTTGAACTAGGACTCAAAAAAATCTTCTGAAAGTTATTTAAGTATTTGTATGAAATTTGCTAGTAGTAGCTATCATTTGTGGAAAGTTTGCCATGTGACAAGCACTGTATTTAGGCCTTATGCACTTACACATACAGGGTATTTATGAGGACCCAAATCCTGTTTGTATAAAACTAGGGAAACTTGAAAGTTGCTGAGTGGTTGGAGCTCAAACCCAGGACTAGAGTCCCCTGTCCACTAAAAAACAAAACACATGCTGTATTCACATATTTGAGTCTCCTAACTCAAAAATATTAAGAAGCCCCCAAAGGTTTTTGTCTATGAAGAATTAATTAATGGGCACCTGGGTGGCTCAGTGGGTTAAGCCTCTGCCTTCAGCTCAGGTCATGATCTCAGGGTCCTGGGATCGAGCCCTGTATTGGGCTTTCTGCTCAGAGGGAAGCCTGCTTCCCTCTCTCTCTCTGCCTGCCTCTCTGCCTACATATGATCTCTGTCTGTCAAATAAATAAAATATTTTAAAAAATCATTTATAAAAAAAGAATTAATTAATGATGGCAAGCTATGAGAATTGGAATGTTCTACCTTGGAACATAAAAGAGTTTAGTATAGTCATTATTGATGTTAAGGGGAGTGGAGTCCTCAGTTCAGTGATACCATAAGAGTTAATCACCCTGTAGGCATATTTATTTAGACGTGTTGGTTCTACATCTTAGGAGTTCCCAGGGTGAAATCTGATACTGGCTCCTGTATATGGAGGGCAAATAGAGACCAAAGAAAGAGGTAACTTGATAAGCAAGGGAACTTCTCTATGAGGTTTGCTACAGGCAGCTGCAAGACCAGTAGGTTTCTGTACCCACCTGCCAGAATCTTTAAAGCTTATATGGAGGCCTTCACTGGGTTCAGTTACATATGCTATCCAGATGGTCTCAACAACACCTTACTCTCTCAAGCCTGAGTCCCTGAAACAGCTCCTACTGTGGGAATGGTAGGCGGAGCATTCCTTCCTAGAATAGGGGAGGGTATGAGGAGGTTCTGATGGCCTGGGCCCAGCTTGAGGGTCTGCTGGTGGTGCCATCCTCTCAATGGCCATCTCCAATACACTGTGTAATGTGTGTAGATTATAATAATATTAAATACTTATTTATTCTGTTAGGTTTGCATATGTATTTCCAAAAAAAAAGAGGTATTCAGCATAATTATTTTGAGATTCCTCCAAGTTATTGCTTGTATCAGTGGTTCATTCATTTCCTGTTGCTAAGTGGTATTCCTTAGAGTGGATGAATCACAGTTTTTATATCCATGGACTTGTCCATGGACATTTGGGGTGTTCAGTTTGCGGCTATTATAAACAAATCTGCTGTAAACATGTATGTACAAGTATTTTTACATACATATGCTTCTATTTCTTCTAGGTAAGTATCTAGGACTGGAATCACTGGATTATATGGTAGCTGTATGTTTAACTTAAACGGTCATACAGTTTTGTGAAGTAGTTGTATTGGTTTAGTTTATGTTCCCATCAGCCGTGGGTGAGAGTTCCAGCTTTTCCATATTGCCCAGATACTTGGTATGGACAGTCTCTTAAACTTTAGACATTGTAATAGATGTGTAGTAGTATCACATTATGCTTTTAATTTGCATTTCCCTAATAACAGATGATGTTGGATGTTGTTCATGTACTTATCTGTCATCGGCAAATCTTCTTTGAAAAGTGTTCAAAGCATTTACCTTTTTAATTTTTTCCTCTTGTGTTGATAGTTATTTATATATTTGAATAGAAGTCCTTTTTTAGATATTTATATATTTGAATAGAAGTCCTTTTTTAGATATAAGATTTTCAAATATTTTCTCTCAGCCTCTGACTGGGTCTTTTTAGTTCTTTTAACAGTGTCTTTTGGAGATCAGTAGTTCTTTATTTTGATGAAGTCCAACTTACTATTTTTTATTTTATGGATTGTGCTTTTGATACCTAATCTAAGAAATTTTGACCTAACACAAGGCACAGAGATTTCCTCGTATGCTTTGTTTTAGAAATTTTATAGTTTAGATTTTATATGTATATCTATGACCCATTCTTGAGTTAATATTTGTGCATGGTATGATATATGGATTGAATTTATTTTATATGTATATGAATTTTTATTTGTTGAAAGACTATTCGCTGAAATGTAGTTGAAACTTCATAGAAAGTCAATTGATTATATATGTATGGGGTCTATTTCTGAACTCTGTTCTAGCCTGGTAGCTCAATTTGCTTATCTTTTTTTTTTTTAAATATATTATTTATTTATTTGACAGATCACAATAGGCAGAGACCAGGCACAGAGAGGGGGGAAACAGGCTCCCTACTGAGCAGAGAGCCTGATGTGGGGCTTGATCCCAGGACCCTGGGAACGTGACCTGAGCTGAAGGCAGAGGCTTAACGCACTGAGTCACCCAGGCGCCCCTCAATTTGCCTATCTTAAAGATGATTGACTTGATTACTCTAGTTTTATGATAAATAGTGAAGTAAGGTGGAAGAACTCTGTTCTTTTTTTTTTTTTTCCCAAGGCTCTTTTTGCTATTGTAGTTCTTTTGTTTTTCTAAATGAATTTTAGAATTACTGGTCAACATCTGTAAAAAGCCTGCTGGGATTTTTACTGCCATTTTGTTGAAGCTGTACCTATATTCATTGTGGAAGAATGCCACCTTAAGTAAATTGAGGTTTCTGATCCACAGACATGAAATATTTCTCCATTTAGTGAAATCTTTAATTTCTTTTTTCAATATTTTATAGTTTTCCATGTTAGATCTTGCACATATTTTAACAGATTTATCCCTTATAAATTATATTTTTAACTGAAGTCTTCAACATTTGCTAATATATACAAGTTATAGTTGATTTTTGAACATTGATCTTTCATTCTGAAACCTTGAAAACTGACTTATTAGTCTTAGTAGCTACATAGATTTTCTGCAAGGATAGATTAGCAAGCATCCATGAATGACAGGGTATGTGTATGGCTGGTGGGATTATGAGGAAGTTTAGCATGACAATCACATTCCTGACTTGATTTGCTGGGTTGATATTGATATCATTAATAAGGATTAGAAATATAGATCAATATGTTTTACAAGAAAAAGTATGATTAAATTTCCTGCTGTATACACTTAATTCTAAGTGTAAGGTTAATTCTAAGTGTAATTCTAAGGTTCCCCTGGGAGTTCAATTGGAAATGTTTAGTAAGCAATCATAGCCATGCTTAGGGGAATAATCAGGAATGAAACTATACATTTGGGAGTCATCACAGTAGATTGTGGTCTGCTTTGTATGAATATATGATATAAAAAGAAAAAGAATGTCAAGGAAGGAACTATGGGGAGCATGAACTTTAATTTAGGATGAAGAGACTTGGATATTTTCATGGGCTGAGACAAGAGAGAGGAAATTAGTTTACAGGAAGACTTTTCAATTTCCTTTTCTTTAGCACTTTGTTCTGAGTCACTAATATCGTTTTGAAAAAAAAAAAAATGTTGATTCCCACACGGAGTCATATCTCTGTCTCTGGCTTCTGTCTGAAATCAGAGTTCATGAACATAAATTTGTTCCTCAGTCTGACATTGCATTTCTGAAACCGCAAATCTGAAACAGGTTCTATATGACAGTGAGTCTATCTATATGTCATAATTATTTTTAAAAGGCTTTTATTAAAATAACCTTTGTTTATAGTTACAGAAATAATGCACATGCATGTAGTAAATTAAAAACAAAACAAGCAAAATTAAAAAGAAAACAAACATCACATTCCCACTCCCTCAGGGATCACCACAGTTAATACCTTAGTATGTATTTGTATTGTACATTCTGTTTTGTAAGCTTCTTTTCTTAGTCAGTGATCTTCATCTTTCCTATTCAGTAAACTTCTATCTTACCTAAAACCCAGCTTATATTCAAATTTCTACAGTTGGCCAAAATGTCCTTTACAACTGATTCATCTGAGTCAAGACCACACATTGCATTTGGTTATTATGTCTCTTGGGTTTTTTAAATTTGGTACCATTGTCTTTTCTTATGATCCTGACTTTTGTATCCCAAAATATAAGACTAAAATATAAGTTTTTAGAAAGCAGCCCGCTTACTTTGATAGAGTGGTTCACTGAAACATATTGTCATAACAAAAAATCAGTAATTATGCTAGTAATTAATTACTAGCATACCAGTCAGTACTTTGTCAAGTCAGGCTTAATTATGGAAGATGCAGACAACAAGAACAATATGTATGATGGATTAATTAGTATTGCGTTTGTGGGCTTGGAGTAGCATGGCCTGGTTTCCCTTCTGTTACTCTTAGCAATTCCTGTGGCTCCAATTCCACAATCCTTGTTTCTTTCAACATTGACTCTTTCTGTTGTCCCACACATAGGACTGGTAGCTACTTCCTCTGTCTTGTGGTTTTAAATATGTCCACAAATTCTCTGAAATTAGCACTAGGAAATGGGCTGGTGTCCCCTCCCCTTGTATCTAGACCAAACATATTGACTAATCAACCCACAGAGTAGAGCAGAAGGGACAGTGATGTTTGAGGGGGTCACCTCTTCCTCTTGGACTACTTCCTTTGAAGCCTGACTCGTCAAGTAAGAAGTCTGGGACAGTCATGTCGTAAGGAAAGGCAGACTACATGGAGAAACCCTATGTGAGTGTTCTGGCCCACAGCTCCTGCTGAGGTCCTAGTCAAGAGCCAGCGTTGACCATCACACCCATGAAAGCAATAAGCTTTCAAGATGGCTACACCTTCCACTGCCATCTGACCTAAATGTGTGAGGGAACCCAAATGATGGCCACCTCACTGTGACCACTCAAATCCCAGACTTGTGAAAGATAATTATTTAAAAAAAAAAAAAAGATTGTTGTGTTGAGTCCTGAAGTTTGAGGTACTTAGTTATGCAAAACTAGAGAAATGAAACGGTCAGCTTCTCATTTCTGAGTCGCCTCGTCACCCCTGGCGTTCTCTCTTATCTAATGCCTGTTTAACAATTCATGTAAATATCCTCTCTATGAAGTACCTAGGGTCATTGCTGTTTTCTTGACTAGAACCTTACTGATAACCCTCCCAGGCAGGGCCTACCTAAAACAGCCAGGAAAGACTGAAAAGAAAAAAAAAAAAATAGATCACATGTTGGTCTTTTTTAGTTACAAGTCTTTTGATATTTATCATCGACTGGTTTTCTAAGGCCAGCATGGTAAAATGTTTCTGTTCTGTCAGAAACCATAAATATAACCTTTTCATGAAGTACAGAAAGATGCTACATTTGAATAAGTACAGGTCATAAGAATTTCAGCATTTTTTTTTTAAGTTCCTCTAAAATAAATGTGATTCCTTGGTGATATCCTTTGTTCTTTGCCACAGTGAAATGACAGCCTTTTTCTTCTGTGTCTGCTGCCTTAAAGGTGGAAAGGTTTAAAAAGACACCTTTAACTTTATGTTTACCTGTGCTTTCCTTAGGAACGTTACAGTCTGTTTGTGTAAGATAAGGAAATGTAGTGAAGATAATTCTGGAACACAGTCATTCTCGCCACTTAGAAGTTGGCTTTGCTTGTGATCTGCAGCATATGTGGTAAGATGCCTGCTGCTCTCAGAAGCAGTCGTGCACTGTGGGGGACTTAAGACGTGGGACTTGGATGTGTGCAGATGGAGGCAGGATTCCCAAGTGGACTGCATGGGAACATTCCTCTCGGGCCGTCAGGTTCTGTCGGGTACTACGTGGACTTACATTTCATCACTTTGCAGTGCCTGGGTCCTGAGCTGCTCAGATTCCAGGAAGCTAGATTTCGGTGCTGGTTCCATGGAGAAGACAAAGTTTCCAGAACAGACACTGCCTCACTTTCAAAGCCCTATTTTGCATGGGTAGCAAGTCTGCCAACATCGTTAGTACCATGATATCAATTCAGCACGTGTGTCACCCTTACCACCAACTCCCTTGTCTCTGGTTTTGTTCTGCATGCTACCCACGACCTGGGGCAACCTCAGCTTTCTCTAGTTCAATGTTGGGCACTGGGGTCCCATTCATTTCCTGACACAAGAGAGACTAAAGTAGAAGACTAGTTGGCGGGTGGTGGGAGATCAGTTTTGCTGCTCGAACCCACAGACCCAGGGCAAGCCCCCTCAGGCTTACCTCAATTTCTTCTTTGTTGACCTTCTCCATTCAGTTCAGTTTCTATCTGTCGCAAGTATCATTGCATCAGGTCCTTCTGGTACTAGTCTTGAACCCTGTACACTCTAGTGGGTCTCTGACAACCTGACCAGTTCTGGCCTAGCTCTTTTGCTAGCTCCCTTTTTACTATGCATTTCTGTGAGCTGTCTCCCATTTATTTGGGCACATGATGGAGTCTGTGCCCAGAGAAGGAGTCAGAACCCTGACCCTGTCCCCTCCCCCACCTCACCTTAGCCTTGCATTGATCACCCCACCCAGACTCTTCTGCTGCCATGCCTCCCCTCCCCCTCATTGAACACAGGTGCTTATCTGAATGAGAGATGAATTTGCTACACTCTTCCGGATAAACCTCTTTGATCTGTTTTCTCTAACTTGAGTGCTGTCCATGTCTGACTTCTTCTCCGTCCTTCCTCTCTCTCCTCTTTTCAGTAGGTTCTTTGTCTGAGTTTGCCTGAATAATGGCACTCTCCTTTGGTCTTAATGTTTTTCTTGGCCTCTATCAAGCTTCACTTTCCTGCTTGTTGTTCCAAATAAAATAACATATAAAGCTTTGCACTGAAATTTGAGATGGAAGGAAGACAAAGGCTAAGGTAAAGTTGTAAAGCCAGAGGCTGCAGAGTCCAACAGGTGTGGAGTAGAAGGGAAAATAATGGAGAAACAGGTGACCAGCATCTATCGGGGGGAACTAATAGGAAAGAGGATCCATAACAATACTTATCGGCTCAGGGGGCCAAATATTCAACAATGTACAGAGCATAGCAATAAGCAAAGTGAAGTTAAAACTTAACCTAAGAGTGTAGATATGATCTCTTAGGCATTATTCAGACTTGGTAGCATGGAACAGTGGTAATGAAACAATGTCTTTATTGGAAGCCAGTCTTAGTTTGGATAATGTCCCTAACCATTCATGAGACCACCCTGGTTCTCTTCTTTGAAAACTGATCAAATGTATTTTGATATCTAAGTTTCTTTCTAGTTCTGACATTCTGTAAGCATTGTCCATCATCTCCCTTCTCATGATTGGGCTGGTACATTATGGATTTAGCCAACTGCTGTTTTCAGGTTCTTTCAAGAGGTACACATATCCTAGAAATGGGAGAAAAAGTATTACGTATTGGGAGGTGATGATATATGAAACCAACCAGATCAGTTATAAAACATTACTGTGGCACAGTATTCAGCTTCTGGTTTCCTAACATTTATGACAGGTGGCATCAGACTCATGAAGGGTCTACTACCATCCAGTGAGTTTGTACTGCCATCTCTCAGAGACTTTTACCTTCTTTTTTTTTCCCCTACATGATGCTTCCAAAAGGGGTATTTGAGTGAAACCAACTGCACAGAAGCTGTGGGGAGCACAGGTCATAGAATAAGGAAGTATCAAGGATAAGAAGCCAGTTGCATTTTCTGAGCATGAAAGCAGGAACCTTATTCCAGCCAGAAGTGGGAGAATAGGAACATCAATGAGTTGGTCTTTTCGTTCTGATACCATGATGTCTATAACCTGGAAAGCAAGAATCAGCCAGTTTTGTGCTTGAATCTCAGTTCTACCTTAATGATTTTGAGTAAAGTATTTAGTGTCTCAGTTTTCCCATCTGTAAAGTTGGGACATTTTTACGTATTTCACAGGTTTACTTTAAGAACTAAAAGAGGTAACATTTGGAGCATTTTTGGCACCTATAAAATACTTAATAAATGTGATTTCTCTCATTGTTATTTATTATTTATAAAGCATCTGAAATGGAGATTATCCAATAGGAAAAGTATTAATATAAGCTAAAGTGAGTTTCTCACTTCAACTTATACTCTTTAAGGATCCAGGTTCTTATCTCCAATTAGGCTTCACAATTTAAAATTACACAATTTAATTGCTGAGAAATTAAGAAAGATGTAGTTCACAAATGAAAAACCAAGAATATTTTGGCATTCAAAGCAGCAACCAGTCTAAACTTATCTAAATAGGCCATGAAAATGGAAAATGTTTTTATATCTTCCACGTTTGAGAAGCAACTTCTCAGTTCCATGTTCCAGCTATGATATTACTTCCAAAATAGCAAAAACAGTTTTCTCAGGAACATTTCTATTCTAAGAGCTAATCTTACTTATTGAATGATAAGTTACCACTACCAAGCTTTTTATTTATCCTCTCACTTTATTTGTAAACTAATAGGCAGTCACTAAAAGTGGTAAAAACGTGTCTTTGGACACATAGTGCTTTTGGGTATTTGTGCCCTCAACTGTGGTGATAAAAATGTATCTCCTTTTTATAGAGAAAGTGTGGCAAAACCAGATAGCATCTGTGGAATATTAAGAGCTCTTGAGAAGGAAATATTTGGGTAGATTTTCTTAATCTAAAGAATAGCTTGGGAAAAAATAATGAAGATAAGGACTTAGGGTTATATGCTATTTTATAGGTATTCAGTAAACCTGTGTTCTAAACACAGTGTTCTAAAAACCATGTTTTTGAACGAATGGACTACCATCCAGTTTTCTTTCCATTGAGTATGAAACTCAGAAAAGGGGTAAATTTTTATCTTTAAGCATGCAAGCAATATTTCTCTTTCCATTTGCCTTTATTGAAAAAGGCTTTTCTTTAGCATTCTTGGGAGGTATATCAGCAGTAACTATTAATTTTTTCTCAGAAGCTGTCTATGACCTTCTGTGTCTGAGCCTAAGCATCCCTCCTACCTACTTCCATAGTCTATGGCACTTCATCTCTACCATACTGCTTCTCAGACTAAACTGGAAGTTCTTGGAGGGCAGGAATTTAACAAGTTTTGAATCCCTGCTGTTTAACATATGTGCTCAATCAAGTGGGTGGGATGGACAGCTGAAGAATGAATGGAACAATGGTCTTGGGGAAGAAGCAGGGGCGATATGCATGTCCACAGACAGAATACTGCTAACAGTCTTGAAATCAGAGTTCCTATGCGGATGGGATGTACTGGGGAGGGAGGCAGCTGAGATTCCAGAGCATCTTCAAGGACTGGGTTAAGATTCTCTCCCAATTTAATCTGTCTTCCAAATCCTCCTAAGGCTACTGTGGTCTGAGAGAAACTGAAGATATATCAGTCCAGTGGTTTTTAGTAAGAGAATTACTCCCCTCTGAGGGGTGGGGGGTGGCATTCTGGAAATGATGGGAGAGTGTTTTTCTGTTGTTTAAAATTTAAGGAGGGGTTTCCTCTGTCATTTAATAAAGCTGGATCCAGGGATTCTAGATGTCTTGCCATGCGTGGGAGAGACCAGCCCAAAAAATGTGTATCTATCCTGTACAAATTCAAATACAAATATTAGCTTTGAAATGAACTCCATCTGATGTATAAACACAAGTGGCTTTTTAATAAAGTTCTTTTTAAAGATTTTATTTATGTGACAGAGAGAGAGAGAGAGAGAGAGAGAGAGAATGAGAGAAAAAACAGAGGAAGCAGGAGAGGGAGAAGCAGACTCCCCATTGAGCAAGGAGCCTGATGCAAGGCTTGGTCCCAGGATCCTGAGATCATGACCTGAGCTGAAGGTAGATGCTTGATTGACTGAACCACCCAGGTGCCCCAATAAAAGTTTAATATATAGTTCATTTTCCAGGAAATGCAACCGATGTGTAAATTGAAGGGAGTATAGTATTTTTGCTTTGTTGGGCATTTTGTCAAAAGTTATTCATCATTTCAAAAAATTGTGTCATTGTGTTGGTCATGCAGTTGTGGACTTGACATGACCCACTCTTGCCAGTTTGCATGTGTGCCTATGATACCCAGTGATGGGTTGCTTCTAGGAGCTGGCACAGGGATCAGGCCACTTCAATACATCTGCTACGATGTCATGTCAAAGGGCTTCCATAATGACGTATGTATGGCTTTTTATAAATTAGTATGCTTTATTTCTTCTTTATGCTAGAGTTAGACTATATACTGAGTTGTTGTGTGAAGGTAAGTTACATGGTTACAAAAACCATTTTCTGAATATTTTAGCCAGAAGTATTTACAGTCGTTTTCACATTTTAGAAAACCAGTGAAGTACATATACCCAACAGAATGTAGTACTCTCTGTGGAATATGGGATCTGCTACCAAATGCGCTGATTTTGTTGTAGCAAATATTCGTAGCCGGTGGGAAAAATAAAATACATAATTCTCCTCAATTCAGGTTGGGGGATGCAGCCAGGTAAATTTAGGAGCCAAACGTGGATAAAAGTTTTCAGATTTCAAAGCCTGGTGTGCTTTAGAATTGTAAAGAAGAAACAGTGGAGGGAATGTGTTATTTCTGTGTAGATGGGTTATAGAGTCTATGCTTTTCATTTCAGAATAGTAAAGGGGATATTGAAGTATTTGGTACAAAAGGAGATTTGGAGAATGATACAGTTATGGGCCATTGATACAGTCGGAGAGACTCAGACTTTTAACTAACCATATGCAGTGAATCATTGACTGAGTTATGACTTGGAGTCTGAGATAGTTCCCTGAGGCTAGAGTCCATTCATAAAATATTGAAATGTACAAGCCAGGTTATTTATCTCTATCTGTTTTTACAACAAGGGATTGCACTCAGGGCCACTGGTGCTTTGTTGACAAGAGAATGTTACTTAGTCCTCTGAAAAATGAAACATAAAGCAACAGTTAGAAAAGCCAGATGAGCTCTCCAGGTTGTTAAAAAGGGGTTTTGTCCTTTTCCATTTCCCATAAAAGCCCAGCTGTACCTTCTAAAATTGGAACTTATTCATGTGTTCTCCAGGTGCCAGGGTATAAAAATCAAATGTGGAGAAAGCTGAAACAAGATATTGCAAAAATAGAAACAGTATATGGGCATAGGGAAAGAAGTAAATGAAAAGTAAGTAAATGGAAAGGTAGAAAGGAAAGAGAGAAAAATCACCACATGGAAACACTTTGATGGTGTAAAGTGTGGATAGGATTTATTGAACAGTGAATTTATTGGATAAGAAATGATAGTTAATCTTAACTGTTTCAGACAGGTTGGGTGCTCAGCTTCCTCCATTCAAATTATCTGTTTGTATTTCTACATTTAAAAGCTCAGAATGTGTGAGTGTTTATGTGGCTGAACTTGAAGCTAGGTAGCAGGGCAGTTTGGAATAAACCCAGATCTACCCGTTCTGAGTACAGTTTTCTTTTCACACTGAGGACTTAGGCATATGCAAAGGGATGCACTGAGATACATTTAGGAGGGAGCACAGTAATACTTGCAGGTTTGCTAACCATGTGGAGAGAGACAAAGGAAGAGGATGGGATTGGAGGGCAGAAATTCTAATCTCCTAAAAAAGGAGTTATTGGCAGAAGTGGAGCTGATTAGAAAGAAGAGAAGAAGGACTAATGATGTTCTATTTTAGATATTTTATGCTTAGGTAACAGAAACACACATGTTGGTAATGTCTGAGCATGGGGAGGTCAAGGAAATTCATGAAATAGCTTTGAACCATTAATATGTTTTCATTCTGATGTTCCATTTCCTTAAAGCCAATCTATGTCTAATCAGGTCCAGAGAGTTAAAGCTTTTCCTGTTTGAAGTTTTGGGTCCCAGAGAAGTGATCACCAGGGAGTTTATGCCTGGACGATGCTTTACAGAAGTAAGATGGAGCAGTTCCTTTGGTGAATTTTCCCCAGCGACTCAGTTATTGGCTGTAAGCTGCATAAATCTATTTAAAGTAGGTTCAAAGTAAACAGGTGGAGTAACTAGAGGTATACATGGCAAGACACTATCCCAGGCCTCATGAAGAGCCAAGAGCTGCAAATCCCTAGGAGCGAAGGCAGCGATTTTCTTTATCTTGCTCGCTGTTGGAAGCTCTCAGAACGGCTATGCTCTAATTCCAAGTAATCTTGCTGGGCCAGCCAAAGGATAGGGTTATATGACCCACTGCCAACTTAGTAGGGCTGCGGGAATGGACACTCTGGAGAGGCTCGCCCAAGGCAAACCATTTGAAAATACACTTATTAAGTGCCGTGGGCAAAACCCTCTACTGGGAATATGGAGGTCAGTGGGGTCCTGAGTAGGTTAGAGGAAATATTGCAAGGCAACACATTTGTAAAAACAATACTGCTATATTAGACTGTTGAAGCATTTTAAGAAAAGACTAGGGTATGGGTTTTATTGATTAACTTTATTATTATTTAACCAGCTAATTAAAATAAATATTACTATTTAGAAGGGAAACTTGTCCCAATCCTTAATTTTTAAGTTCACTCAACAAGCATTTTTGGAATACCTTCCAAGTGCCCTCTAGGGATTGTTCTAGATGCTAGAATATAGCATTTATCGCAATTGTTTGAATCTTCGCTCTAGAGCAGTTTGCAATGGGAAGATAGACTATAAGAGACAAGAGATATTCTTCATTATCATGTGAAGAATAATAAGGCAGGTTAAGGGAAATAGTGGCAGATTTTATCTAAGTTGTCAGGGAAGGCAGAGTGATTGTATCACTTCTTTCTTTCTTTTTTTTTAACATTTATTTATTTGAGAGAAAGAGTACGAGCACGAGGAGGGACAGAGAAGAAGGAGAGTCTCAAGCAGGCTCCCCACTGAGCACGGAGTCCAAGGCCGGAACTTGATCTCATGACCCTGAGATCATGATCTGAGCTGAAATAAAGAGCCAGATGCTTAAGTGACTGAACCACCCAGGCACCCCTCATTTCTTTTCTTTCTTTCTTTTTTTTTTTTTAAGATTTTATTTATGTATTTAACAGAGAGAGAAATCACAAGTAGGCAGAGAGGCAGGCAGAGAGAGAGAGCGGGGGAAGCAGGCTCCCGCTGAGCAGAGAGCCCGATGTGGGGCTTGGGATCATGACCTGAGCTGAAGGCAGAGGCTTTAACCCACTGAGCCACCCAGGCACCCCATTCATTTATTTTCTAATGGAGATATTTTGAGTATGCAAGCAAGCACTATTTAGTAATTCTGGAATAACAGACGTCAACTGGTCCAGTCCCAGGCACCGTTGATAGCAATCTGGTCACTCCACTGATAATGTGACATTAAGTACAGAGACCGGGAGAATTTGGGGAACAAGTGATGTATTTATTTAAGGGTAAGTGGTCTGGGAAGAGGGAATGCTTGAAGCATTCAGCACAGACTTTGGGCATTGCAAATTTATAATTTTAGAATTTCTAGAACAAGAAGAGGACTCCACCATGGCATTGCCTTTCTAGGAATGGCAGCTAAGGACTAGCCAGGGGACTGGCTAACCTGCCCTGGCAGAGCCTGACTACTTATATAGCTGATTGTCAGTGTAGGTAGAACATCACCAGCCAGAAGACCTCTTCCACACTGTGGTTACAGAAAGATGGTATTCATGTGAGGTTGCCTTGTGGGGTGCTGGAGTGGCTCAGGGGGTTAAGCGTCTGCCTCCCACTCAGGTCATGATCTGATCTCAGGGTCCTGGGACAGAGCCCCACATTGGGATTCCTTGCTCAGTGGGGAGGCTGCTTGTCCCTCTCCCTCATCCCCTCCCCACCACTTGTGCTCTCTCTCTCTCTCTGTCTCAAATAAATAAATTCTTAAATTTTTAAAATTTTAAAAATCTTAAGGTTGCGAGGTTGTTTCATAAAAGGCTGAGCTCAATTTGTGGCTCTATTTTGAGAAGCCCTATTTGTTAGAGACTTGGCTCAACCATAGTCTGAGGTCTCCTGTAGAATAAGCTGCTGCGGGCCCCTGAGTGGCTCAGTGGGTTAAAGCCTCTGCCTTCAGCTCAGGTCATGATCTCAGGGTCCTGGGATCAAGCCCTGCATCGGGCTCTCTGCTCATCGGGGAGCCTGCTTCCTCCTCTCTCTCTCTCTGCCTGCCTCTCTGCCTACTTGTGATCTCTGTCTGTCAAATAAATAAATAAAACCTTTAAAAAAAAAGAATAAGCTGCTGCTTCTTCTTTCTGGGTATGACCCTTGCCTCGTATTCGAGCCTCTGCTCCTAGTAGTCCTGTGATAGCTTGGGCTGCTCACCCTGCTGCTGTTGGCTGTCACAGTTCAGTTCACGGAGCATCAAGCAGTTGCTTTCCTGTTGTCTCCTGTTGTCCCCTCTTCTCCCTAGGTCTTGCTCAGCTCCGTGGGCTCATGTTCTGTCAGGAAGCCCCATTCTGGGGTAAATAAGCTGGGGAGATAATGCAGCATGGGGAGGTTGGAGCTTATATTAGTTCCTCCGCCATATTAGTTTCTCCTCCACCTCCCCTTCATCATCATAAAGTACCTGTGGGCCCAAAGATATTGTTCTGGATAACAAGATGCAACAACGCATTAGGTTTAACAGCTCTTACTCATTGGGGGTGTACTTTTGCCAGACACTTAAAAACACTAGGCATTCAAAACTCAAATTCTCACTCACCTGTGAGACAGGTATGATGCTGTTAGATTTATCCCTGTGAAGTTACTTATCCTCTATCATTTTTGACCTGCAGAAATGACATTTTCATGTGGAGAGACCTAATATTTTATAGGCAAAGAAAGGGAAGTTCAGCGATGTTAAGAAAAATGAACTTACCAGTCTCACAACTTGACTCAGAACTAGTATTTTAATGCCAGTCGGTTGGCTTCTGGGTCTGTGGTCCTTGCACTTTGCCTCACTGACAGCTCCATCTTCTATAAAATAGATTAATTGCTTCTTTCTTTGGAGAGCTTCAGGATAGAACACACTGATCCAGAGCGATGCATAAAGCCCACAAATTCCCCTAATCCTGCAGAGAGCTGACCCACTGCTGGAACATTTAGACCGGAGGGAAAGACCCTAATTCGCAAACTCATGAACACTAAGAGGGTGCTGTGAAGTCAGAAGCAAAGGACTCTTTTAAGAGTTCAGGCAAGGACATTGCTGTGATCTGAAGTGAAACAGGGAGGCTGACAGAACTGGCAAGATTTCCCGATGGGGGTTCCTCAAATCCCAAGTTCCTCAGAGGTGTCTGAACCAAATAGGCTAGAAAACTAACTGTATTCTCCTGCAGTCAGACCAGAGCCAGTAATGGGAATAAGACTGGGAGCTAAGGGACATGTCTCTGTTTCTCTGTCCTGCTAGCACTCCCCACTCCAAACTCTGCTTCAGTTTTCCTCTGTTTATCTGCATTTCCTCTTTCCCTCTCTTTACAAATGGCTTCTTGGCTTCTTCATGCATATGGTGAAAAATTATCCAAGAATGACCCTGAATTTTAGTGCCTATAACCATGGATGAGAATCACTGCATAAAGTTAGAAGTTCTCCAGAGACAAAGCCAAACAATTAGGGTTAGGGCTAAGGCCTCCTGAGGCCAGGGATAGGTTCCCTGCACAGTCTCTAAGAAGGAAACATTGTACAGTAGGCAAACTGATGTGTTTCTTAGAATTGGTGTCAAGCCACACTGAAAAGTTAGAGAAGTCTCTCTTCATGCACTGCCCCTTTCTGGTGTGTCTGTGCTCAATCAAGAGCCTTCACAGCCTATCCCAACACTGGGCTCTGTCTTCCCTCTTCCCAAGGTATCCCAGGCCACAGAAGGCTGTAGTCCTGGCCGTGTTTCAAGTAATATATGTCTGAGTTTGCAAATAATTACATATTTGTTTACCAACATCATCATCTGATTGAAAATTAAAATTTTCTCTCACTAAGCAGCTATTTGGGTGATTAGTTTGCAAAATCAACTTCTTCAGATCCCTTTTCATTGACCTGATGTGTTAGGCATGTGAGAGCCTTTGGAAGATAAATAAAGCCCTAAATGAAGGCAGAGTGTTACCATCATCATCAACGCAACTTTACGATGCGTTGAGGGCCGCCTGGAAAGCTTGGCAGGGAATGCTTCTCAAGATTTTGGTCTCAACTGTCCTTGGTCGTTTTAGATTATAGAAGAGTATTTGCTGACGGTTGGATATCCCTAAAAAGAATAAGAAACCTGATGAAAGAATAAAGTCAGTGAGGCTAGTCCATTTTCTGTGCTCCCCACCCACCAACTGATGCTTCTTCGGGGTGTGTGTGTCTTGTGCTCACTGAGCCTGGGCAGATGTCAATCTTTTGAACAGATGCCTGTAACAAAAAATTAACTGGGCTTCAGGGATGGCTCATGTCTCCCTGCACTGCAGAATGTTATTAAGGCTTGATGGCAATCTCCTAACATGATAAAAGCGAATTAAAGAACAGAAACTATCTGCTTGGCAGCGCTGAGGGCAGTTAGAAAGCTCAGTGAAGGAACAGGCATTAAGAAAGAATGCTGACAAAAGCTGGGCAGGCAGGGCTATTTAACTCAGAGGGGTGGGTGTTAATTAATTGATTTTGGGTGAGGGAGACCTGATTTCTGAGCTAGACTACAAGCTGTGGCCAGTCTAGTTGGGAACAATGTCCTAACAGCTGTAGGAATATCATCCCATCATCTGGGTGGCTGACCTCATATCGTATCCATCTCCTTGTGTCCAGACTCACTGTGCTGTGTCAGTTGGAGCCAGCGGCTCATTTTTCTTCCCCTTCAACATTACTCTCGTCTCTTGCTTGTCTCTGCTTCTAATATCTCCAAAAACTCCCCTGGATCTCCCAAATGATCCATGGCAGGTAGAAAGAAGGACACCAGGAGTGAGTTGGAAGTTAACACTCCTTCTAGGATGGCATACTTTTAAAGTTATGAAGTCTTGGCTTCCTATCCTTTTAAGATGGGCCAACCGCTATTCAGCAAAAAGGTTAGTCATTAAAATTCACCAAAGCAAATGTCAGGCCCATGATGTCCTGATTTCCTATCTGGTCTCTGCTTTCTCACTGTGAAAAATTACTTTCTCTCAATTCCATTGTTTCACCTAACAAAGGGCACATCTAATGATGTCCTCCCACATGCACTTGTATGGAGGCGTTTATTATAGTAATTAATTTTTCAAGGTTAAAAAATGGTATGATGCATTATTATGAAATACAAACAGAAATGAATGGAAGTTTGGGGGTAATTTTGTGAAAGTTATTTTGAGGTAGTGGGAAAAACACTGGATTTGGGTACAGAAGCTCTGGTTCAAGCAAGTCACTTAAAAATCTAAGGAGTTCTGTCTGTATATGTTAAAAGTCACCAATCTGTACCAAATGGGTACAGTTTATTTTGCACAAATGAACCTATATAAATACAACTAAAAAATCTGAGGAATAACTGTAGTGAGTAAGTATGAAGGTAAAATAGGCTCATCTGAAAGTACAGAAAAGAGCAAAAATAAAAAATAAAAAATAACCATCACATCCCAACCATGAGACAATCACATATCTATTTTTGGTTACAGTGAGGTGAATTAATTACAACCTACTATTCAGGGTGTTGTGTCATCACTGGCTCATGCTTAACCCCAGATTTCCCCTTCATCTATTCCCACCTCTATTTCTCTCTTCTCTCTTATGTCCCCTTAGCAAATATACATTATAGAACTGTGAGTGGCATTCCTAGTCATGGGATCCAGAGTGTATACACCCATCAGTAACTGTAAGAGGCTTTCAATTTTCCATGTCCTCGAACATTTATGTATTTAGTTTTCTGTCTCTATTTTTTTTAAAGATTTTATTTATTTATTTAACACAGAGAGATCGAGATCACAAGTAGGCAGAGAGGCAGGCAGAGAGAGAGGAGGAAGCAGGCTCCCCGCTGAGCAGAGAGCCCAACGTGGGGCTTGATCCCAGGACTCTGAGATCATGACCTGAGCTGAAGGCAGAGGCTTTAACCCACTGAGCCACCCAGGCGCCCCTCTGTCTCTATTTTTTAATAGAAATTTTCTTATTATATAATTTACTTTTAAAACTGTTTTACCATGCCTTTTTTATGTTTTAAAATAATATTCTAGTGTTATAATCAAAACTAGACCTTAACTTATTGGACTATCATCCTTTGTTTAGCTGAGAGCCTACTTTGTGATATTCAGGTAAAATATGCTTCTAAGATAGGACACAAACAAGGCAATAGTAAAGGGAACGTAATTATCAAATTGTTAAGTTGAATCACTGATATTTGGACATGGGTAGGGATCAAATTCTTACCAGTCATGGAGTATTCCAATGTATAACTCTGTGGCTAGAAGAAACTAATAAAACTTGGCATGTATTAAGAGGAATAATTCAATAGGTAAAACAATAAACTGAAAAGAAAAGGAGACCTAACTTCTGGAGCAATTCTATACATGGTATGTCCTGACAATCATGTTGCTGGACATGCGCTTAGTCAATGAAGTAAAGAGCATCTATCAGTTATATCATGCCTCTTACATAGAGGAAGAGTCATTGATCAAAATTACCTTATGATAGAAGGCATTAAAAAAAAAAAATTCCCGGGACGCCTGGGTGGCTCAGTTGGTTAAGCGGCTGCCTTCGGCTCAGGTCATGATCCCAGCGTCCTGGGATCGAGTCCCGCATCGGGCTCCTTGCTCGGCAGGGAGCCTGCTTCTCCCTCTGCCTCTGCCTGCCACTCTGTCTGCCTGTGCTCATTCGCTCTCTCTCCCTCTCTCTCTGACAAAAAAAAAAAAAAAAAATTCCCCATTTAGCCATATGTTTACTTCCTTATGTGCTAAACTTGTGCTAAACTTCCTGTAAGGTTTTTTTGTTTTGTTTTTTGTTTTTTTAATGAAGTTGAGTAAAATTAAGCCAACAGTTCAGTTAAATTCTATAGTGATTCATTACTTTTCAGATGTTTGATGTAGATATTGATAATTCCTCCACTACTCACACTATCTCTGATATAAATCCTGAAGTTTATATTGAATACTAATACTCTGAGAGAATCAATGGGTTGCTATACATTGGTTTTGGAGATTTCAATGTTGACACGTTGAGCAAGAGAGTTGACATTAAGAAGGATTTATTTCAGCATATGAAAATTAAATAGATCCATAGACTTTGATTAAGAAGTCTTCTCAGAAAAGTTTAAAAAAAAAAAAAAAGAAGTCTTCTTGGGGTGCCTGGGTGGCTCAGTGGGTTAAGCCTCTGCCTTCGGCTCAGGTCATGATCTCAGGGTCATGGGATTGAGCCCTGCATCAAGCTCTCTGCTCAGTGGGGAGCCTGCTTTCCCACCTCTCTCTGCCTGCCTCTCTGCCTACTTGTGATCTCTCTCTCTGCCAAATACACAAATAAAATCTTAAAAAAAAAGAAGTCTTCTTTGAGTCTTCAGCCTTTTATGCTGAAGATTTCGTGTGCATACAGTGTATATCATGATCAACATAAAAGAAATACTAGAAACCCTAGTGTGAGAAAAAGTGAGTGCTGATCATGATACTTTTCTAAAATGTAAAATTCTGCATTTGTCTGAGATTTCATTAGATTTTTATGTAAGGGATGATGAGGAAAACTGGAAAGATGAAGTAACCTTCCATGAAAATGTTCTTTTTTGATGATAAGCTGTTATTCACTATACACTGTGCTAATTAGGACAGCATAATTCAAGTCACTTATTTATGAAGGACAAATATATTAATAAGGGAGCTCCAGGTAGACTATATACTAGGACATGTGGACATGTCTCACTTTTTTCTTGTGTGTTTACCTGGAACATTATTTTCTGTGAAGAACACTTTTTCTTGGGTACTACTTTGTAAGCAAAAACAATTGTATACACCTTGGGAACTTTTGGAGGTTAAAATATTTATGTTCAAATTGCTCTGTGTTGGTATTTGAACTGGATATCAACCTAGAAACCTGGATATTGATGGAGATTGACCTTGTTCATATTTGTACAGACGTGGCCAAGGGCAATGCCGGGTACAAGAAACCTACTCAAAAGTATTTGCCGAGGAAATGAATGGGTTGGGAATTTAAGCCGTTGAGTTTGTGAGGGACAAAGTGAACATATCAAGATGGAGATTGGTTTTCTGACTTTAGAGAGATTAGTGGCACTCAACTTCAACTCAGATGTTTCATTATGTAGGACACAGAATGGTGGGATAAGCAATCAATTAAGAATAATTTTATCTCACATGCCCCATTTTCTTCCATCTGGAAGTTGGATATGTTAATATTTACCTCCTATCTTTATTTTGCCTATGTCTCCTTTTTCTGGATTATTTTAAATTTATTGCATGTTACTATCTTGTATATATTTTGTAGCCTTCTTTTAGTATCTATAAAAGTTGGGTAAATATAGGGGAACCTGGGTGGCTCAGTCAGTTAAGAGTCTGCCTTTGGCTCAGGTCATGATCCCAGGGTCATGGGATTGAGTCCCGATGGGGCTGCTTGCTCAGCAGGGAACCACTTCTCCTTTTGCCTGCCTATCTCTCTCTCTGACAAATAAATAAATAAAATCTTAAAAAAAAAAAAAGAATTGGGAAACTATAAATTGAAATAATAGTTTGGCGGTCGTGGCCGAGGCAGCGAAGGTGGCAGTGGCAGTAACAGCTCTGGGTTTGCTTCTCGCAGCCACCAGTGCTGTTTGGGCCTGGTGTGTGCAAATGGTTGGCTAGGATTCTCAGCACCATTTTCTGTTTCTGTGACTGGCCTGTGCCCCCTACCCAGGCCCTCCTAAAGAGGCAGCACTCGAGCAGCACTTTGTTTTCTACAGTGGACCCTGATGAAGTACCAGCCGAAAGACCAAGATTGGATTATTTCATTCACCAAGTCCAAATCAGTGTCTTCAGTGCTTTCAGCTTATTTGGATTCCCATTCCAGCTGACCACAAAACCCGTGGTAACTTCTGCTTATAAGGGAACACGGAATGTGGCCCCTTCAGGAGAGGTATTTTCAAAGTCTTCATCTTGTGAACTGACAGGTTCTGGATCCTGGAACAACATGCCAAAACTGGGTAATAAATCTAATGGAATAAGTGATGGTAACCTGAGATCAGCCCCGCAGAGTCCTGCCTTCCTCTGGTTTTCCTTTGAACTCAGAGGGGTATTAACGGAAGACCAGGTGGCCGTCATCACGGCAAAGGCCCTTCAGAGAGTTCCTTAATCTGGAAGCCTCAAGGACAGGTTGTAACAGAGGTGATTTCTGAAGAGGGTGGCAAGGGTCTGAGGCATCCCCACTGTACCTACCATTGAGGAGGGTGTTCAAAAAGAGGAAAGAGAGAAATACCAAAGGTTAATGGAGCAACTTAAAGAAGGTGGTCATGGAAATTCTTTTCCTCCTACAATGCTAACTTATCACAGCTCTGAAAGAAGTCAGATGGACACATTAAAGACCAAAGTTTGGAGGAAGAGCAGTCATGGAGTCATAGCAACTCAGTTTGTTCCAAAACAACAGAGAGTTGTTGAAACAAGGGGACCTCTGTGCTCAGTGAGAAGTGAGAAGGGGTGTTGTTCAAGGGGGACAATTTCTGATACAGAGAGGACAGTTGGGATCAGACTTGAAAATGAAGGTAGGAGGGGACACCAGCTGGAACATGACCTATGTGAAGAGGTATCAGTCCGACCCCACCTTGGGCAGTGGAAGCAATGGCTTACTCAGGAGAAAAATGTCAATACTCGAGACAAGAAAAGCATTGCTCAGGCAAAGAGGGATAAAAGGATGAATGATCTGGAACTTACAGAGGACATGGAAAGGGAAATCATTAATGCCCTAGGTCATGGCCCCCAGGGTGAGGTCCTAAGTAGTGCTTTCAAATTGTAAATCACTCAAGGGGATATCCAGACCTTGAAGAACTATCACTGGCTCAATGATGAACTCATTAATTTTTACATGAATCTTCTGGTGGAAAGAAACAAAAACCAAGGGTATCCAGCACTTCACACATTCAGTACTTTTTTCTATCCCAAATTAAAATCTGGTGGTTACCAAGCAGTGACAAGATGGACCAAAGCAGTCAGTCTCTTTGAACAGGAAGGTACATTGGAGCCTGGTGGTGATAGACCTAAAAAAAAAAATGTGTCTTAAGTATCTGAATTCTATGGGACAAAAGGGACGGAGGATCTGTGGGATTCGCCTTCAGTATTTAACGGGTTGAAAGTAAGACCGAAAGAAATATTGATTTGAATCTTTTAGAGCGGGCCCACTACAGCATGAAGCTGCGTGAGATTCCTCAACAGTTGGATGGAAATGATTGTGGAATGTTTACTTGTAAATATGCAGATTATATCTCTAGGGACAAACCTATCCCCTTTACTCCACATCAGATGCCTCTCTTCCGGACAAAGACAGTGTGGGAAATCCTTCCTCAGTAGTTGCTGTGAGAATGTCCTGCCCAGGCCCTCAAGCAGCTGGTGGTTCTGTCAGGGAGGACAGATGTCTCCATGTACCTCATGCATTGTGGCTTAAGAAGTCCCTGCATCACCTCTGTTGTCTTACAGGCACTGAGCTGTAGGGTGTGCACGCTGGCCTCTTCCGCATCCTGGTCCTGACGTGGCGTTGTGGAGGTTCTGCCTGCAACCCTGTGTGTAAGCCTGTGCCCCCTCAGAGCCCGGACGGTTCAACCCACACAAGAACAAACACAAAAATTAATAACTTTTTTTAAAAGACTTTTGTTCCCTATGAATGTGGGAAATGCAGGACTTTATGACTTGTCTTTTTTGTGTGTTTGTTCACGTGTGTTCGTTGGCTCACTCATTTGCTCACATGATGGGCAGTGGCTGTTTGCTCTGACAGTTAACTCTAAATGACCTGTGGGAGCTCTTTATTTTTGAAAGGAAAGTTAATCTTGCTCCACTCCCAGCTGAAGATCTGGAGGGCAGTTGGAGGGGGGGGAGGCAGGGGAGGACAGAAGTGTTAATGAACTTCTCTAAGGCTGGAGCAGAGACTGCCACCTGGAAGCTGAGCATCTTGTGTTGGAGGCTTGAGGCTCCTGGGTGAAGACATCTGGTCTGACAGGACTGCACTGGCTTGGGGGCCTGGAAGAGTTAAACTGGGGGTCTCCAAGCGTCTTCTGAAGAGTGTCGCGGTCATCCTAAAGAGACTGTTCCTTCTGGAACGGAGGTGACTTGGCTACTCTTGCAACTGGATTTGAAGTGACTCTAAACCCTAAATCTTCCTTTTCATCACAGATCTGGTTGAGTATAAACCTCAGAATTGTAAGGGCTGGCCTGGGCTGTTGATTTCTTTCTTTCTTTTTTTTTTTTTTTTTTTTAAAGATTTTGTTTAGTTATTTGACAGAGAGATCACATGTAGGGAGAGAGGCAGGCAGAGAGAGAGGGAGAAGCAGGCTCTCTGCTGAGCAGAGAGGCCGATGCAGGGCTCAATCCCAGGACCCTGAGATCAGGACCTGAGCGGAAGGCAGAGGCTCAATCCACTGAGCCACCCAGGCGCCCCAGGGCTGTTGATTTCAAAAGATACTATTCAACGTAAAGGCGTTACCTCAAAGGGTTTTGTTTTTTTTTTAATATATAAAGCCAAAATTAAGTTTTGTACTCATTAGGATTTTTGTCCCCCTCCTCCCTTTCCATCCCCACTGCAATTGGTAAGAAAATTTAGTACTTGGTTCAGAGGCTGCCCATTATATAATAATCTGTTTTGCATATGAAAGTTTGTATTTAACTTTTTTGTTCATTAAAAACTTCACAGTGAAAAAAAATTAAAAAATAAATTGAAATAATAATAGCTGCTTTTTTAAAAAAAAGATTTTATTTATTTATTTGACAGAGCTCACGAGTAGGCAGAGAGGCAGGCAGAGAGAGGAGGAAGCAGGCTCCCCACTGAAAAGAGAGCTGGATGTGTGTCTGGATCCCAGGACCCTGGGATCATGACCTGAGCCGAAGGCAGAGGCTTTACCCTACTGAGCCACCCAGGTGCCCCAATAGCTGCTTTGTTTTAAGTCAAATTAGATCCCCTCTGCGTAAGGCCTCATAAATTCATCATAAACATTTATAAACATATGGGAGGTCGTTATTAACACACACTCTGCTTATTACTATTTTAAGTGAAATAAAAGACCGTTTCCCCCCAGTGTAAATCCCAGCTAATGCGCTGCCCCAGCTCCTCATTCTACATGTCCCTGTTACAGTTCGTGCATGACTCACCATTTAGGTCCCATTTGGCCATCTGTAAAATGAATGTTTCTCAATCCCCTATTGTCAGGCACGTTGTGAGGTTCAAGGAGGTAACAATAGGCAGTGTTCTCTCTTCTCCCTGTTCATTCCTTCCATCCTCCCCTTCCCCCCATCTGCAATGCATATTCCTTTCATGCTGTGAGATATTATCCACATGGGCAAGAGAACATTTTGGGGGTTTCAGAGAAGCTCCATTCTGAAATGTCTGGAAGACTGGAGCTTGTCTCCATGGAGGGGTGAGAGGAGCCAGATTCAGTGCGTTGACCACACACAGTGACAACCAAAGGGAGCTGGAGTCTTGGGAAGAGGGCAGAGAGGCAGAAAAGAAGGAGGGCAGTGGGGAGGAAGACAGGTTGGATGCTTCTGTGAGGCTGACTTTGTTGGATAGAAAGGTGACCTCATGCAGATAGCAAACAAATTAATAGCCCATCCTCTGGCTCCCAGTGTGCTCCAGACCCCTGGTAAGAATGCATTGCTTCTGGTAATGAAGTTGTTTCTTGCCTGTCCCTCTGGATGTGGCAGAACATTAAATAAAAGTTACATGTACATGAAAATTGTAGCATATGCCCATATTTCATCGAATCTAAGATGCTATCAGTGAGAAGATGCATCCTTATTTTATGAACCCCTGAGAAAGAAAAAGCCTCGCTAATTTAATCATGGCACAATATATTATTATGGCTTGAAATTTTTAAACATATGGAAAAAGCTCTTCTAGATGTATCTATATAGAGATTGTTCTTGTATATCACTCTTGAGCATACATATAAAGGCAAAGAAATGTAAGATAAATTAATTAGGATATTCCCAAACACTCCGAGTTTGAGTCTTATTAATCACTTTTCCCCTCAGAGTCATTGATGTGTATGATGTTTTGCACAAGGCAGTCAGTCATTCCTGTGATCAAAAGCACTGGTGATGGAGTAATTTGTTAAAAGTGTGCTTTGCTGTTGTCTTGGATTTTCTCCCAAGTCTGGGAAACCAGTCTCTAAGTTTTAATGTGCAGGCAGTTATGTCATGACTGTTGTGGATCTATGTGAGGGTCAGATGCCCACCAATTTTGGAGATGCTAACACGTGAGAAAATACACCTCTTAGAACTGACGTAGCCCCGTGGTAAATCCTCGGCAGTGCCAAGATGCCGAGATCTGATCTTGAACTACCGAACTGCGCTCTGGGTTGAGCCTTTCACAGTTATGCGCTGCTGCCCATAAGATGCAGGCTTCCACAGCTGGAGAAAATAGATGGTCCCTCAATTACAGAGCCTCCAGCAGATGGATGGCTGGACCTCGGGGTCCCTCACTCCAAAAGCCTCCAGAATTATTTCAGGAAAGGGGGCTCAGGGAATCTCAGATGGAAAACTGTGGCCGGCATTCCCCCTTTGGCTCATGCTTATCAATGGCCCTGAAGCTGGCTAGCTAAGCCTCGCAGATGTCACCTGCTGCCCCGACCCCTTGTGAAGCCCCAGTGTCTGAGCCCGGGGTGTTACCTTCTAACGGTCCCAGGGATTGTTAATCTTCAAGCTGTCAAAGATGTAGATGTAGCTTTTCATACAAAAGTGGGAGCATATTTTTCTCAACTTCTTATCCTAGTTTATTTCCTGGGTCTCAAAGCATCAAGGCTTGTCCCGAGAGTCCACTGGTTCTTCAAAGAGACTCCCACCTTCTGGCAGTCAATATAAATGATTAGTGAATTTTTATTTAGTCTCTAATATGACTTAAATGTTCATACTTGAAAAAGCTTCTATTTGCAAACAGAGCAGATCAAAGCTAACTCAGTCAGATTATTTTAGGGTTCCAAGTTTACATATGCAAACGCTTTGGAAACTGCATTAACTCATTTGCAAAAGACAATGCAAAAAGACATACCAGCAAAAGGTCCCCTTTTCAATGTGTAATTGATACTTTGAGAGATTTGACTGAACTCTGCTCTCTGGGGTGTGGTGCCTTCCCAGCCCAGAGTCATCATCCACATTGCATCATGCCTTCTTTTCAGGGGGACTTTCCTGGTCATTTGGGGACCACTTGCATGCTGTTAAGAAACTTTCTAGTTTAGGCGGGAGGAGTCAAGATGGCGGAGAAGTAGCAGGCTGAGACGACATCAGGCAGCAGCAGCTAGAGAGCCTATCAAACCATTCTGAACACCTATGAATCCAACAGGAGATCAAAGAGTAGAAGAGCAACAATTCTAGAAACAGAAAATCAACCACTTTCTGAAAGGTAGGACCAGCGGAGAAGTGAATCCAAAGCGACGGGAAGATAAACCGCGGGGGGAGGGGCTGGCTCCCAGCAAGCGGCGGAGCACAAAACCAGGACTTTTAAAAGTCTGCTCCACGGAGGGACATCGTTCCAGAGGATAACCTGGGGTGAAGACCTCCCGGGGACAGCGTGGCCTCAGGTCCCGTGCGGTCACAGAAGGATCAGGGGTGTCTGAGTGTCGCAGATCTCACAGGTATTAGAGCAGGGAAGCCGGCTGCGGAGACAGAGCCAAGGAGTGAGCTCTCAACTCGGGGTTACCTTGAACTGTAATCCGTGACACAGGCCAGTGCTCTGTGCGTGGGGTCCCCACAAGATCCAGGGAGACCTGGAAGAGCTCAGGGATCTGCAGGATTCGGAGACTCCAGTTGGGGATCTGTGCCAGAGACAGAGACACTTGGTCACAGGCTGGGTGACCTTGGAGTGCAGCCAGAGGCCAGTGAGATGGGAGTGATTGCACGATTTTCTCCAAGCGCAGCTGGAGGCCAAGGAGACGGGAGTGATTGGGCGCTTTTTTCTGAGGGTGCACTGAGGAGTGGGGCCCAGAGCTCTCAGCTCCTCCGAGCCAGAGATTGGGAGGCCGCCATTTTCATTCCCATCCTCCAGAACTCTACGGAAAGCGCTCAGGGAACAAAAGCTCCCCAAAGCGAACCCAAGCAGATTACTCAGCCCAGCCCCTGGTAAGGGTGGTGCAATTCCGCCTGGGGCAGAGACACTTGAAAATCACTACAACAGGCCCCTCCCCCAGAAGATCAACAAGAGATACAGCCAAGACCAAGTTCACGTACTAAGGAGAACAGCGGAATTCCAGAGGAGGAGAAAGCAAAGCATGGAATATATGTGGAAAACTCAAAAGGCTCCACTCCAAAACTGCTAGAGCTTGTACAGGAATTCAGTAAAGTGTCAGGATATAAAATCAATGCACAGAAATCAGTTGCATTTCTTTACACCAACAACAAGACAGAAGAAAGAGAAATTAAGGAGTCAATCCCATTTACAATTACACCCAAAACCATAAGATACCTAGGAATAAACCTAACCAAAGAGGCAAAGAATCTATACTCAGAAAACTATAAAGAACTCATGAAAGAAATTGAGGAAGACACAAAGAAATGGAAAAATGTTCCATGCTCATGGATTGGAAGAATAAATATTGTGAAAATGTCTATGCTACCTAAAGCTATCTACACATTTAATGCAATGCCCATCAAAATCCCATCCAATTTTTTCAAAGAAATGGCACAAATAATCCTAAAATTTATATGGAACCAGAAAAGACCTCGAATAGCAAAAGGAATATTGAAAAAGAAAGCCAAAGTTGGTGGCATCACAATTCCAGACTTCAAGCTCTATTAGAAAGCTGTATCATCAAGACAGTATGGTACTGGCACAAAAACAGACACATAGATCAATGGAACAGAATAGAGAGCCCAGAAATAGACCCTCAACTCTATGGTCAACTAATCTTCGACAAAGCAGGAAAGAATATCCAATGGAAAAAAGACAGCCTCTTCAACAATTGGTGTTGGGAAAATTGGACAGCAACATGCAGAAAAATGAAATTGGACCATTTCCTTATACCACACACGAATATAGACTCAAAATGGATGAAGGACCTCAACGTGAGAAAGGAATCCATCAAAATCCTTGAGGAGAACACAGGCAGCAACCTCTTCGACCTCAGCCACAGCAACTTCTTCCAAGGAACAACGCCAAAGGCAAGGGAAGCAAGGGCAAAAATGAACTATTGGGACTTCATCAAGATCAAAAGCTTTTGCACAGCAAAGGAAACAGTTAACAAAACGAAAAGACAGCTGACAGAATGTGAGAAGAATTTGCAAACGACATATCAGATAAAGGGCTAGTATCCAAAATCTATAAAGAGCTTAGCAAACTCAACAGCCAAAGAACAAATAATCCAATAAAGAAATGGGCAGAGGACAAGAACAGACATTTCTGCAAAGAAGACATCCAGATGGCCAACAGACACATGAAAAAGTGCTCCACATCACTCTGCATCAGGGAAATACAAATCAAAACCACAATGAGAGGGGCACCTGGGTGGCTCAGTGGATTAAAGCCTCTGCCTTCAGCTCAGGTCATGATCCCAGGGTCCTGGGATCAAGCCCCACATCAGGCTCTCTGCTCAGCCGGGAACCTGCTTCCCCCTCCCTCTCTGCCTGCCTCTGCCTACTTGTGACCTCTGTCTGACTTGTGATCCCTGTCTTTGAAATAAATAAATAAAATTTTGAATAAAAAAAACACAATGAGATACCACCTCACACCAATCAGAATAGCTAAAATTAACAAGTCAGGAAATGACAGATGCTGGCGAGGATGCAGAGAAAGGGGAACCATCCTACACTGCTGGTGGGAATGCAAGCTGGTGCAACCACTCTGGAAAACAGCATGGAGGTTCCTCAAAAAGTTGAAAATAGAGCTACATTATGACCCAGCAATTGCACTACTGGGTATTTACCCTAAAGATACAAATGGAGTGATCCGAAGTGGCACGTGCACCTGAATGTTTATAGCAGCAATGTCCACAATAGCCAAGTTATGGAAAGAACCTAGATATCCATCAACAGATGAATTGATAAAGAAGAAGTGGTATATATATACAATGGAATACTATGCAGCCATCAAAAGAAATGAAATCTTGCCATTTGTGAGACATGGATGGAACTAGAGGGTATTATGCTTAGCGAAATAAGTCATTTGGAGAAAGACAACTATTATATGATCTCCCTGATATGAGGAAGTGGAGATGCAATGGGGGTAGGGGTTAAGGGGGTAGGAAAGAATAAAGGAAACAAGATGGGATCGGGAGGGAGACAAACCAAAAGAGACTCTTAATGTCATAAAATAAATTGAGAGGGTGGGGGGAAGGGGTGTTGGGAGAGAGTGGTGGGGTTACATTATATGTTTATATAAAAATTAAACAAAACAAAACAAAAAGAAATATATTTGTGGGGTGCCTGGTTAGCTCAGTGAGTTAAGCGTCTGCTTTTGACTCAGGTCATGATCCCAGGGTTCTGGGATCAAGTCCCCCATCAGCAGGGAGCCTGCTTCTCCCTCTCACTCTGCCTACTGCTCCACCTGATTGTTCTCTCTCCGACAAATAAATAAAATCTTAAAAAAAAAAAAAAAAGAAACTTTCTAGTTTATTGGTGGACTTGAAACTACAATCTCACAAAGAAAACAAAAACATCTCTAGATCTCTGAATGAACCCAGTCTGTTGTTTTTTTTTTTTCCTTCTGTCTGGGCTCCCTGTTTTTCTTCTTCTTGCCAGTTTTAACCTTCATCTCAGACAGTAGAAGCGACAGTCCCGTTACCCTGGCAACAGTGGTAAGATAATAGAATTAGGTTGTCCCAGGGCTCCATTTTGGCCTCATGCTTTTGGAAGAAAAAAAGCAACATGATTATGAAATATAATTTGTGATAAATTTATGGCATCTATTGGTAAAAGATATAACATGTCAAATTTTCAGTGACTTTAAAAAAATCAGCAACAAGAGTAAGACAGGAAATGTGTCTAAGGATAAGGATTTCTTTCACATATATTTTCCCATCAGCTTTGTATGTTTGTTTTGACATTTTATCTCTTTCATCAATTTAAAAAATAACAACTGAGAAAAATTTATCAGCAGGGTAGTTTCTGAGAACATTGCTATTTTTCCTCAATACATTGGAAAATTTGTAAAAATCTTTTACACATTCTGCAGGCATATTCTTATAGGAAAATAAATTGCCACTCTAGGGATTTACATTCCTACACTATGACATTCAGCACTGACATTCTGTTGAAATCCACTGCTGATTTGGAAAGCTGCTTTTAGTTTTCTAGGTTGATGTTTCTAAGACTGTGACTCAATTTCCCTGTTCTCTTTTTCTATCCTGATTCTGGAAAAATCTCAGGGATGAACTCTGGTCTTAATGATACTTAGTAGGATGCCTCAAGTAACTCTGGATCCGATATAGTATTTTTAATGCTTTGTTTGTTACTCTATATTCTTTTTTTTTTTTTTGTAAATTGTATTATGTTAGTCACCATACAGTACATCATTAGGTTTTGATGCAGTGTTCCAAGATTCATTGTTTACGTATAACACCCAGTGCTCCGTGCAATACGTGCCCTTTTTAATACCTGTTACTAGGCCAACCCCCATCCCCTCCCCTCTAAAACCCTCAGTTTATTTCTCAGAGTCTGCAGTTTCTCATAGTTTCTCCCCACCCCTGATTTCCCCCCTTCACTTTTACTTTCCTTCTCCTAATGTCCTCCATGTTCTTCCTTGTGTTCCACAAGTAAGTGAAACCATATGATAATTGACTCTCTCTGCTTGACTTATTTCACTCAGCATCATCTCCTCCTGTACCATCCGTGTTGATGCAAAAGTTGGGTATTCATATTTTCTGATTATTCTTTATTCTTGAGTTCTGTGTTTATTCATTCTGTCCAACCTTTTCTCCATCCCAAAGTGATTGGATTTCCTTTGGATGGTTCCAAGCAGAGGAGAAGTAAACTTCCTGTGTGTAGGATAAACGTATGCACAATTTAATCCATTGATTATATCTTTATTAGGAATTAAGAATGTTGAATCCATACACCAGTATCTTGGAGTAATAATACAATGCAGTTAGTTTAAAAATCTTTCTACCATAAGACATGTTTATAGACATTCTCCATAGGGACAGTCTGATTGAAGAAGAATGTAAAAGGGATTTTTTTCCCTCCATGTTTGAGGAATCTTTGTCACACAATACACAAAAACTCCTCATTCAAGAGGAAAGAGACAAGTCCTTGTTTCATGCTTGAGAATGAAGGTTGAGCTTATATAAAGTTCCTTGGTACTAAGTGGACTGGATCATTTGGCTTTTTATGTTGAAGGCAGCCAAGTCAAGTTTTTAACACCTAAGTAGGTAAACTTGACTTATCGCTCTTTGATTTATTTTTTCTGGGACTTGGGTTCTATAGGCAGAATACACTATTTACTCTCTAGCATCCAATAATGTGTAACATAATATAGAGGGTGCCTTTAATGACACCAATAGCATTATATGACTCAGATATTTTGCCTGAAAAGTGAATAACCATTATTTCCCATCTCACATATGAACTGGAAGCAGGACAGAAAGAAACGGAAGTAATCATGTCAGTTATTTACCTCTCTCCTGAAATGTAAGGTCACTTTGTTCCGACATTAAAATCTAACTTAGCTAATTTCAATTCAGCAAATATTTCCCTGAGCCCTGTTTATTTGCAAAACACTCTACAAGATATAGAGGTGAATCAAAGATGAAAATTAAACTATAAAAGTCCATCATGGGAAGTAGTTTCTCTGGGGACTCTTTATTGATCTTCTTTCTTCTGTGGTTGTGTGAATTTTAGAGACTATATAATTATCCAATGGAAATCCTGGGGTGCATGTTGAATCCAGAGCTGAGCGGCCCAGGATGCTGAGATAGTTCTGCCTACTCAGGGTCTACAGTGACAGGATGTAAGCCAGCACCGAAACCTCCTGCCCCCACTGTAGCATTTAATATATGGTAAACTCTCAGTCCAGAGATGTAAAGAGTGAACAAGACTTTGGTAACCGGAGCCCTTCTCCAGGACCTTAGTGAGGACAGACTGTAGCCTTAAAGCTCTAGAATCAGGCCAGAAACAGAA
The DNA here is from genome assembly GCA_003697995.1 of Taxidea taxus jeffersonii. NCBI lineage: Eukaryota > Metazoa > Chordata > Mammalia > Carnivora > Mustelidae > Taxidea > Taxidea taxus. The sequence continues at coordinate 230,674 of ML103420.1, forward strand.
TGGGATTGCCTTGACCCCCCTGTCAGTTAATTACACTCTTCTGGCTCTATTCTTCTCACTGTCTTCCAAACAGTATGTACTGGCTATTAGCTTGTTTAAGTAACTGATAAGAATTTATGGCTATCATTTGTCGAGCACTATGCTAAGTACTTCATATACATCATTCTATTTAATTTTTCCAAACATTCTGTGCAGTGGGAACTATTTGACAGATAAGGAAACCGAGATTCAAGGTCATTCAGAGGTTGGCTGATCCAAGATTCAAACCCCTATGGGTCCATTGTATGGACCCATAACCCCCATTCATAACTAATGTATAAACTAAGAAATCCTCCATCTCTCTTGTTGTATAATAGGAAAATAGTCCTGCTTTTAAAGAATACTTTCTTTAATGCACTTAATTTCTTTTCGGGCTAGAAGTTCTCTCCACTTCAAATTAATAATTGAACTGTGAATTTTGATTTTTAAAGTCATGTTAAGAAGCGTTAAGAAGAGTTCAATATTCTATATGCTGAAAAGTTTCAGGGACAGTTTATTTTCCCTATTTCACTCATGGTTAGTGAATCTTTTTTCACTTCCAGCCACCAGCATAGTTAGAAAATAAAAACTGATAGGTTCTCTCCATCCAAACAGGAGTTCTGAGACAGCACTTGGGGAGTGAGTCATGGCTTATTGCTTCCCGGTTGACAAGTGTGGCTGGAGAAAAGACGCTTACTTCGTTAATGATGGGCAGAGTTTTGCTTCACTTTCAATGACCAAGTTTTACTGCTTTCTTTTTAAGATTTTTTACTTATTTATTTGATAGAGATTACAAGTAGTCAGAGAGGCAGGCAGAGAGAGAGGGGGAAGCAGGCCCCCTACTGAGCAGAGAGCTCAATTCGGGGCTTTATGCCAGGACCCTGAGATCATGACCTGAGCTGAAAGCAGAGGCTTTAACCCACTGAGCCACCCAGGCGCCCCAGTTTTACTGTTTTCAATCCCAAAAAACAAAATAGTGAATGTGATAGTTATAAAATAGCAGCAAATGGAGACATGTTGTATATATTTACTGTGATTAAAGGGATTTTTAAAAATTGTGCTCCAAAGGCCAGGAATATGGTTAAAATTACTTCTCACCATGCAATGTTAATCAGACACAGTATAGTATGTGGGGCAATATTTGGAGATAGGATGAGTAAAAGAATAATTAAATTTTGATGTCCTGTTTTTTCTATAAGTAAAGAAATATTTAGATACTCTGATTAAAAAAATGACACCAACAAGAAATAGCCAGGTCTAGTTCTAGCTGCTGGGTTACTATTTCTACTGGGAATTAAGCAAGGAATTTTTTTCCCCTTGAATTGATCATTAATGATATTTTCCAAAGTAGTTTTAGTTTGGTTAATGCAACATTCTGCCCTCTATTTAGCTTCTAGAGTTTATGATTTACTATTTTAAACAAACAGATGCCTATTGGTGTTAAATTTATGAGTGCTTGAAATATTTCTATATTAGTAATATGGTTTACAAGTTTTTGTTTCATGATTTGAGGGGACTGCATAAATTAAGGAATTGGGTTAAGAAGGAAAGGTCTTGTTAGTTAGGTTAGTTAATTAGTTAGTTGGCCCTTTTCAGAAGGGCTTTGCAGAGTAGGAGTCATAGTTGTCTTCAGCCACTCTGCCTTTATTTAGTTCTTTGAACAAACCTGCTAATATTCGGCCTCAGGGCTCTATGTTACCACAGCTGAGGAACTGTCTCCAACTGCTCCTGCTAACCTCAAATCTTTACAAGATGGATCTCTTCCAGTTTTGGTAGACCCTCATTTAATGTCTCTTTTTCAGAGAGGCTGGCTGAGACTATTTCGTGTAAAGTAGGTTCCCTTCTTTTATCATTTCCTGTTATAGCCACCTCTTTTTCTCTGTAATGCTTATTATAATGTTATTATACCTTTATTTGTTTATTGTATGTTATCTACTTTTTTTTTTTTTAAGATTTTATGTATTGATTTGACAGATGGGGATCACAAGTAGGCAGTAAGGTAGGCAGAGAAGGGGGGGAGGGAAGCAGGCTCCCGGTGGAGCAGAGAACCTGATGTAGGGCTCAATCCCAGGACCCTGGGATCATGATCTGAGCCGAAGGCAGAGGCTTTAACTCACTGAGCCACCCAGGCAGCTCATATTATCTACTTTAAAAAATTTTTTTAATTTAATTTTATTTTTTTTCAGTGTTCCAAGATTCATTGTTTACGCACCACACCCAGTGCTCCAGGCAATACGCGCCCTCCTTAATACCCGCCAGCAGGCTCACCCATCCCCGCCCCCATCTAGTTCTAAAGGCAGGGAACATGCATGTTGTGTTCACCTGTATAGATCTAGCAACTCTCTGGTATTTTTTAGGTGCTTGATAAATATTGGTAAATGAATAAATGATTGAAAGAGTACATCTGAAGGAAGAGAAGAAGGAACTTCTTTCTAAAGGGAGGCAGCTAACCTGGCAGAGTGAGTAAAATGTAGAGAATAGTAAACTGATACGAGGAAAAGGTGGCAAATGGAGTAATTAGAAGTTGCTGTATTAACATCAAGCAGCTGGGAGCAAATTGTAAGCAGAATGAGAGCGGAAAGTGTTGAGAATGTTGTTGATGTCTTGTATTGGAGAGGACTGTTGATTTGGTTATTTCACAGAAATGGGATTATATATTAGCTTAAAATACACTGCATTGAACTCTAGCTATTTTGTTACAGCAACGTTACCAATGGAAGGCCTGGGCACAATTTTACATATCTTTATATTTGCCATAGTGGCTAGCTGTGTCTTATCCTTGGGTGGCATGCAGTAGATACTTCTGAAATACTGATCACCCAAATGAAAGAATAATTGCAAAGTTATCTGCTGAACAGAGCAGCTTAATTTTTATAACAGCCTAAGATAAGTATGTGAATTACAATTATCAAAATGTATTCTCATCGTAGCAGATACCTCCTTATACTTGTGGCAGGCTGGTTTCCAGTTTACTGGACTTTCAGTTCATCCTTGAAAGAGAGATGACTCTCAACTAGTCTCATTATTTTAAGATAGTATATGAGTATATAAATAATAGATATGCATGCATACGCATGTGTATAGATACATATACACACACTATATATTTTTAACATATATTTAAAATATCACAGACTTTTTAATCATCCGTTTGAAATTTTTCTATCCTTTGAGTATATTTATTGATTGCAATCTTGTGTAGTCCTTGTCTTGCCTTATTCACGCTAACATTCATTGTTTCCATCCAGAGGACACATAGTATATATAGACATCATCATGAACACATTAAGCAATATGTCACTAAGGCAGTTATTGTTACCTCCATTCTACTAACAGGAAAATTGAAGATTTGATGAAAAGAGCATTCTCACTGAGGTATGCTGGAATTTGAACCTAGGCTTTTTTTTTTTTTTTTTTTGTCAGAGAGAGCGAGTACAGGCAGACAGAGTGACAGGCAGAGGCAGAGGGAGAAGCAGGCTCCCTACTGAGCAAGGAGCCCGATGCGGGACTCGATCCCGGGATGCTGGGATCATGACCTGAGCTGAAGGCAGCTGCTTAACCAACTGAGCCACCCAGGTGTCCCGAACCTAGGCTTTTTGACTTCAAAATTCTTCTCATGCTATAGCACTCTGTCCAACCCAAACATCTAGAAAAACAGAACTGGAGCAGATTACATAAGGGGTCCAGGGCAAAAAATAGTTGGGGCGATCAAAGAATTTTGATATTTTTTCTTGATTAGGCTAATATTCATGCCCTCAGCACTCACTTTGATGTATTTTAAAGATCTTGACATTTGGGTATAAAAATGAATTATTTTTTCTCTTTTTTCCCAATAAGTATTTCCTCACTTATGCTCTCTTGTTACGTACTTTGACTATACACTCTTTTACTTTGCCAAGTTAAATCCTCTTAATATTGTCACTTAGAAATAGTTGATATAGTGCTAGCTCTTTCTCTCTCCCTTCCTTCCCCCCTTCCTCTCTCCCTGCTTCTTTTTCGGCATTATATAGAATTCTCTAATATTTGATTCCTAGTTCAATTAACCATGAAGCAGAGATTTCTATTTTTCTCCCATCTTTTTCTTCAGTGAGAGTTCTATATGAAGAAAATATTCAGAATGAAAGTCATCAACAGGGCTCAGAGTTGGGAAATTATAACATTACTAAAATACTGCCTTTCAACTTGACAAAATAAACTATCGAAAATTGGTAATATGCACTGTTGGCACTGGTGAGCTTGCAGTAAAGTAAGAACTCATATGCTAGGTGAAGTGTAAATTATACAACTTTTCTTATCTGTAATTGGCAATTTATGTCAAAAGCTTGACATTAAAAAAATATTCTTACCTCATCAATTTTACCCAAAGGAATTGACACTAAAGAACTACTTAGATATATCTACACTGATTTTTGAACAAGAACATTCAGTGTAGCATTATTTTATTGAATATTTTAAATAATTTAAACATCTAGTCATCCAGAAAGAGAAAGAAAATATTGTACAACTATTGGAAGGGCTTTCAATACACACATTAAATTCATGTGTTTTGAAATAAAGATATAGGAAATGACTCACTATATAATGGTGAATGAAAAAAAGCAAGATGTTAAATATGGTATAATTTTATATATGGGAGCACTGACAAACAACCCTTAAATTTCAACCTCCAGTGCTTAACCCAGTAAAGGCTTATTTTTTGCTTATAACATAGTTCAGTGCTGGATGGCGGCAGGTGTGAATTTGTGACTCTGACAAGCTCAGCAAATGGCTTCAGGACGCTGGGGTCATCCAGCTAGCAAATGGGGGAGGGCGAGAGGGGGCATGGGCAGGGGACTCTTTCTCTTAACTGCCTCGGTCCACAAAAGATGCATTACTTTTGCTCACTTCCCATCAGCAAAAGCTAGGCACTTGTTCCTTCTTCCTTTAAATTGCAAGAGGCTGGGCAATGTAGTTTTGTGACCATCAGAGCATCTCATCTTCATACCCACTGGAAGATATTTCACAAAATTATTAACATCTCTAGTAAGGTTATTTGTGACTTTTCCTTTTTGGTTTGACTTTTATTTTCAGTGCTGTGCTATTATTGTCTGAATTTTCTAAACTAAGTGTAAATTAAGTTTATATTAGATAAAACTATAAAATTAAAAAAGCTTGAAGTGCAGTATGAGGGCCAGCTGTGTGTCCTCGCTCTGGATGTTGACAGGTTGGGACACTCCCCATAGTGTATTTTTTAATATGGTCTTGTATTTTAAGAGATTGTTCAGTCACTCATCTGAGTGTCAGCAAATCCACGAGCACAGTGTTAGGAGGCCCCTTCTATATGCATGGGTGATTTGGATATAATATTTATTAAGACAGATCACATGGACTGCTTTGCCTGATCTGGCTGGCTTGGAGGGTCTTCCATTCTTTCCTGATTGTTCCATTAAGTTTCCTTCCAAAACCTTTCCCTCCGTCTACGAGTATGTTTGCTGCTAGCCAAAGTGGAAAAGTAAAAAGGCAAATATTCTCTCCTTTCATAGCCTGTTAAAAAGTTATTCTTTGGCAAAAATCACTTGTGCATGAAGATGTAGGTTGAAAAATGCATCTTATACAATACTGATGAAGTCTAATAGATGATTAAAGAAGTAGTATTAAAAGCTCTATGTTGGCATGCAGTCCACTGCCCTTTTTAATGATCGCATGCTAACAGGGGAAAGAACAGATGATATAAGCACTGTGGGAAGACTATGACTCGTCCCAGCCAACATGTTAGATTCCACGTTTTATCTCTGGCCTCCACCCTTGACAGTGAATTGTAGAGATCCTTGTCTGCTAACATCCTTTTCAACACTCATCATTGGCTTCAAAGTTGGAGTCTTTCATTTCCTTGCCCCACACTTATTTTTTGTTTCATTGCATGCCACTTTCTTGCACTTGTCCTGTTAAAGAGTCCACCATAGCTATTTAATATTTAAAGGCTGGGATCATTTGCAGGTTTTAGTTTAAAGGTAACCATAGCACACACAGAGACATTCATTATTAATAAAGATGCACTGTATGTCTTAGGAATCTTCTTTCCTTTCGATGTTAGTTTCGTATGGGTGCTGCTGTCGGGAGAATGAAGCTCTGATATTGCTATGTGGCAAGTGGACTCGTGCAATAACAAGGGATCCAGAATTATGTGAACAGTTTGTGAGGGAGGAAGTGATCATGCTCAAAAGGGACATAAAGCCAGAAAGTGACAGGCCACGGAAAGTCCGGTTTCGAATCGCGTCATCTCACAGCGGGCGGGTGCTGAAGGAGGTATATGAAGATGGGCAACCTTCAGGCTCTCTGGATTCTGAATGTGCCAGCATCTGTGGGATAGATGGACTGAGTGAGTCCGATGGACAGCAAAATGGCCACATGGGATCGGAAAGTGATGAGTGTGAGAACGACCAGGATAACTTGCTGGCGTTAGCAAGGGCTGCCAGTGAGAAGGGTTTTGGAACAAGAAGAGTCAACATTTTAAGCAAAAATGGCACAGTCAGAGGCGTCAAATACAAAGTGAGTGCCGGCCAAGCTCTGTTTAACAATTTGGCCAAAGTACTACAGGTAAGTCAATGCACTTGGCTCCCCCTGGGCTTTGTTCCTAACTCACCCTCTCAGTACCTCTGCCCTCCAGTTGAAAGCAAGCCTCTCCTATTCATGACTCCTACAAACTTCATGAGTCACTCCCCCATCGAAGAAACTGTCTCAACAGCCATCGGTTAAAAATAGGGTCATTATGCCTAGCAAATTAGATGGATTCTCAAAGCCAAATTTCTAACATTTAAGTGGTCTTTTCTTCCAGTGTGCGATGGCTGAAACAATGCATCTGTTTCTTAGCCAAGGGGAAAAAAAAAGACAGACTATAGTGTTCAAAACATCTGAGCACAATTTGGAAGTTAATTTCTGGTTTATCATCCTCGAGATGGCAGATCAGCATTTATCATCTCTTGTATAGATTTTAAAACAGAGAAGTTGGAGTGCCGCATTCAGCAGCGCTGGGTTAAGTTGGAATGCTATGAAGTTGTAAAGATGAACTTGAACTTTCTTCTACTGCTCTGGAAGTTGCAGGTTTTTTTCTGAGGTGGATTTCTTCATTCATTTGCCCATAAGAACTCTAGAGTGGCACTTGAAGAAGTTATTCCTTTATAATATATATGGAGTGAGATCCAGGTTTTATACTAAAAACATTAACCTTTAATATGTGATAGATTCTGCACAGTAATGTAGGAATGTATTATTCAGGTCCTGGGGCCTTTGGCAATGATCTAATGTTTAGACAAATTTTTGAAATTGCCCGCAAGCACTGGTAAATGATTTTTGGTTGAAAACAGGCATCATTATTTCAGGAATAGAAGTCATAATCACTATCATTAAGGTAGCAAACCAATATTTTTCATTGTAATATCATTTTATATGATTCTCAATATTTAAATAAAATATCCTTGATGAATTATTCAGTGCCTCTGCATTATAGAAGGATGCAGTAGTGGTAGGGAGAAAGGATTTTAACCAAAGGTATTTGGTTATTTTTCATTTCGAAAGAAGTATTTGGAAAGATCACAACACTGGGATTTTTAAAAAAGAAATCAAAGGGTAAAAACAGTTAAGATCAAAGGTTCTTTTTATATTTAGAATTTACCCATGAAAGATTTCACTGATTAAGGCTGGAGGTGGGGAACCAGTGGCTGTGTTTGGCTAGGTTGGAAAAAATCTTGTATAGATTTCTAGAGATGTGACTATTACGTTGAAATCATCTTGGTGGTGGCTGTGTTTTACTCACTGCAGAAATTATTATTGCCAAGGTGTAGACCCAGACTCTGTAATAATAAAGTTTAAAAAATGTTTGCATTTATTTTGATTAATTTAGTTTTTAGTTGATCATGATTTGAATTGCTTTATGATCTGGAGGGTTTTACAAAACTGCTGCACCAATTTTAGAATTTTAATTTGAATTTTTTCAGATCTCCCCAAAAAACTATGATTTATGCATAAATACCTTAAATTTTCAAATCCTACAAAAACAACAACAACAAAAAACCCTTTCCTCCTTATGGCTTTGTCCTAGTAGAGCTAGAAATCCACCCATAGGAGATAAAGGAAATTCCAAAGTCAAATGTTAGTACTAGATTAGTTTACAATAGCTCACTTGTATATTTTCCTTTTTCTTTTAAGATCTTATTTATTTATTTGAGAGAGAGAGAGAGAGAGAGAACACAAAGAGGGGGAGAGGCAGAGGGAGAGAGAGAGAGGGAGGAGCAGACTACCCACTGAACAGGGAGCCCAACGTATGGCTCAATCCTAGGACTCTGAGATCATGACCTGAGCAGAAAGTAGAAGCTTAACTGACTGAGCCACCCAGGTGCCCCTACTTGCATATTTTTCTATGCATAATTCCACCACCCCTTTTCTTAAGAAAAAAATCCAATGAAACTGTCATTTCCTAATAATTTACCACTATTCCATTTACTCTTTGTTTTAAGAGAACAGTATTGGTTACTGGCAGAGGCCCCTCAAAGTCTGATATTTAATCATTTTTTTCTAGCTGGCCCTTCTTTCTTTATGTGGGCAAAGTCATCAATTTTGACCATCATCATTAGTTTCATCATTATCATCACCATCACTGTCATGGGCTGTTCTCTGATTTCTCCAGGACGAAACACAAGTTAACAGAGCTCCTACCTTGGATGGGGGCTTCCAGATGCACTATTTTAGGAGGCTCCATTCACATCATGTGTAAAGAGCATCCCTTGGAGTGATGTGATGAACCTACACAGAATTATATAGAGAACTAACTTGGATGCTTGCTGCTTGCTAAAGGATAGGTACATGTGCCTTAGGGTGACTGAGTAGGTTTCCTGCAACACAGTAGCAGAGAAGCCCCAGGGACTAAAAACAGAAGTTACTATTCAGTTACTCCTATGGTTATGGGACCAGATGTGACTCTTCTCTGGATCTCTGTGTATTTTCTATATCCTTTAGAAAGTAAGCGGCAGAGTTAACTGAATATAACTGTAATTTGGCAATTTCTCTCAGGGAGGAAAAAATGAGGAGTGATATCTTAGATATTTGATTAAAGTTTCAATGCACAATCTTATTGAAGAAAGGAAGTACAATTGAAAAAACAGGTCTTTCTTCCTGTTTTAAGTTATAAAATCTTAAAGCAATCAACCTGAAACTTGGGGAAACCCCAAATATAGATAAAAGCTTCCAAAGAATCTGTAAATCACTTGGCTTCCTCTCTGTTAGTTTCCCATTCTGTTATTCCTGTCTCATAGAATATTGGCATGTATCTTGCTAAAATTTCAACTGTGCAGAGAGTAGTGTTTGAAATTACTTGCCTCAAATATTTATACTTCTTTAGCAGTATCTATTTTTTTTTTGAAGATTTTATTTATGTATTTGTCAGGAAGACAGAGAGAGAACAAGCAGGAGGAACAGAGGGAGAAGCAGGCTCCCTGCTGGGCAAGGAACCCAATGTGGGGCTCCATCCCAGGACTCTGGAGTCATGACTGAGCTGAAGGCAGTTGCTTAACTGAGCCACCTAAGCATCCCTCTTAGTTAAAAGTATTTATTTAGAAAATTATCTTTAAAAGGGATAGTAGAACAAATTCCCATTTCACTTTACCCTATAGAATCCTGGGTGATGGAGGATGTACAAGAGTTTTTGTGGGTAGGAAGGGACCAGGAGGTAAAAAGAGAAGAGTCACTAGGATCCTTAGGTGGGCCTTGTAGAGGGTGTGGTTCATTGTTTCATTTGTGAATCACTCAAGGCCTTCAGCAAGCCTAGATTATGGCTCTTCAGATACAGGTGCTTGGGTTTCCCATTTCTCTCAGAAACGACAAGAATATAATGCTCAAAAGAGGCCTGTTTGGAAATCTGAAAACCTGGAATCTAGTTGTGGCATGGAAAAATGCATTTATTAGCCGCTGTTTCGGTTGTTTGTGCATACACTAAAGTTTGAGAATCACTGGCCTAGCGTGTGAAAGGGAAACTCATCTAGTTCACTAGCGTTAGTAAAAATACTCCCTAATGTCCTTCGTGTCTTTAATATTTAAGGGGGAAAACAAAGAAGTTGTGTATTGATCTGTTATTTGTTCTTCTGATCATGTTAGATTACCAGGAAAGGCTTTCCGGAGCCAAAGATAAATAAAGATATCCTGGCAGACTTGTTTCCTACTGGTATCCTAATTTATCAGTTAATTGGTTTAGAAATGGTTCCTGAAATTAACAGAACATTCTGATGTAGATGTTCTGTTTTAGTTCTTTTAAGATATTCTGCTATAAGGATAATCCTACCTAGATAAATGATTTTAGTCCTCATAACTGGAAAAGTTTAGAAAAAAATTATTTATTTTTTAAAAATTAGTTACTTCATGGAAGACAAATTACAAAACCAATATATAGCTCATAGCTCTCATCCACTCAGAGCACGATTAGATTTGAGATACACCTTGATCTTAGTAGCAACATATTTCCAAAGTTTCTTGGGGTGGGTCAGTGATGTAGATAATTAAGGTCATTTGGTTTTTCTAATATTTTCCTCTGGGATTAAATTTCAGATGGTAATTAATAATCAGTAATCTTGTCTTGACCCTATCTTCAAATTTGTGTAATCTGTTGTATACTCAAAATCTTTTTCTGTAATTTCTATAATTTTCATTCCCTCTTTTTACAAATTTAAAACTATATAGAAAAATAGAGGCAAAAAGGAAGATATTTATACCACATACTATAATTTGCTGGCTCCCTTCTAAAAACTCCAGCATATAGCTTTCATCTTTGTATGTACATGAACATTTATGATTAATGTGCTTATGTTTATAAGCATTTTAACATTTCAAGATAAGGGAAATAAAAATAATCATACATTTGCAGAACAATTTGTATATTGCAAAGGTTTTCATGTAGATTATTTTACTGGATTGTACTGAAGATCGTTGTGAAATAAGCAGGAAAATGACTATTATAATGCCTGTTTGTAGACAGCTGAGTGTCAGAGAAATTAAGTTTCTGGCCCCAAGCTAAAAACATGAGAATTCTGTCTTTCACTATGTAGCTATAGTTTATCAAAGTACAATGCTATATACAAGAACACTCAACTTCACCTTTTGAAATGTCATAATTACAAATATAAAGATTGATAAGACTAAATTATATCATAACATAGCTATCATAGTTACCAATGTTATGATATGATTTAATCTTTTGAAACTTCAGTATTTGGTGAGCAGATTTTAAAATCTATTGTTTATTGAACATTCAAATCTTCACTTAGGGAAGGTTTTTCTGCAGAGTTAAATAGCTTCTACCCAGTTTTAAATTATATTTTTAAAAGTTAGCAAATCTTATCATCTCTATAACATAATTTGATTAAAATGTTTTGAGATTGCAAGGAAGGGGGTGATAGGTTAGTTCAAAAAAGACCCCTCCTGAGCGGAAGGATGATTAACAGAAATTCCTGGCTGTATGTATTATTATTCATCTCTGGTTCACTTCATCTAGCTTTAGCAATAGAATAATATTCCAGTGAAAACCAGGTGATTCTCTTGATGACTCCTGGGTTCCAGTGGGTTATTTGGGTCACACTGGAAAACAGTAACAGTAATACTAACTATTGATTAAGTACAGAAACACTGTTCTTATTTTTTATGGGCATTGAAATGTTTATTTCTCATAGCAACTTTATGAGGTAGTATATTATTAATAATAATTTGAGCATCTTCTCTGTGTATGAAACATTGTTACAGGATTCAGTGTCCCATTTATTCAGAAAAAATTCTTATGTAATGTTCTATCAAAATAAGCATTTAGTAATGAAAATATTGCCTCTTTTAGCTATCAGGAAGTAGCAAGAAACTGTAGGATTTTTGATACAATTCCAAATGATGCAAGAAACTACATTAGGAAATTGGCTGGCTGTTCTCCAAGAAACAGGAAAAGAAGCACCAAAAACGGGCTGGTACTACTGATCTCTATTTTTTATGCACAATTAAAGAACTGCTAACTGATGGGCCTGAGGGTCCTGTTGTTACCAGACAGAGAGCTGATTCCAATCTCAGTTCGGCTGCTCACCTTGTGAATATCAATACTTGAGAGACAAGTGACAGGTTGGTTTATTCAGGAAGCTTCAACTTGGGAGACGGTGGTCTAATGTCTCCAAGACCATCTTCCCAGTCTAGGCAAAGGCGGGGCGGTGGGGGTGTGTGTTTAAAGCAGAAGGCTTGGGAAATGATGGGGGCTGTGGGCAGGAGAAGCTGATGCTCACACAGTTAATCATATGTCAACATGGCCCTGAATAGGCTGGCTGGCATCAGTGGTAGGTGTTTTTAATGGGGCCAGACCTTAGCTTCCGGGAAAGTCTGGCCGTTTATTCCTCAAGGCCCGTGAAACCTCAAGCAGAGGAGGTTAGTTCTGCTTCCAACCAATGAACTGTAGTTAGCAGGCAAGGAATGCATCAGCTTGAAGCAAGGGGATCGTTCAGACCAGCTGGTGTGCTGTGACCTGACCGCCTTCCACATACCAACACTTTGCTACTCTTGGCCACAGCATTTGACACCGATACTGTTGAGGACCTCAATAAACGTTCTTTCTTTGAGTTAATGAATTAAGCAAAATTCTCTTCCACGGTGATTGTTTTCTTCTTTTCGATCCCTTCTGGGTTTGGAGATTTCCCATATTGGGTAGTGTCAGGAGCACGCTAGGAAGGCGCACACATTAGTTGTGACTTTCCACAATGTCAGCTTTAAATCTGGCTCCTTACATAGCTTACAGAGGAGAGAAGCCAAACCCCACAACAAACAAGAAGGGGACGGGAAGTTCACGAACCAAACGTGAAGTCAGTCTGTGGGTGCACAGTTGAGATAAAGCCTCGGTCTGATCTGAGGTCTGCTCTCAGCACTCGCTGCTTCTGATGTTCAGGCAGGGAAGGATCTCTGTTCTGTTTGAAGATCCATCGGGCAGACCTTCCACAGCAGTTGCCTTTTTGAGGTAGTCAGACATAGAGGGGTCAGGTCTAAAGAGTCTGACAGTTTGCTGCCCAAATCCTTCCCTTTTTAAATGGATTTAATTGGTTTTGGGTCCCCGAAGACCTCCTCTGGTTCTGCTCCTTATCAGTTCTGGGGAGTCAGCTGAGGTGGGTCCCAGAGATATCTCCTAGCTGCAGTACCTTGCCTGATTACGCCGTTGCTTGACACAGGCTTCTGCTTGACGACGTGAGAGACTCCATTTAGTTCTCTACAGATAGGAATAGATTTTGCATGGTGAAGGTTAGTAGCTTGCTCCATTAAATTCTTTCTGTTGTAGGTTATCTTCTCTATTCACTCAATCATTCTTTTAATTACCATTTGCTGCATATCTCTTATGGAGCCGACACTAAACTAGATAATCTGAAGAATAAAACCCAACTCTTGGCTTCATGAACTATTCAGTGATGTATCGTGAATGGCTGTATAAAGTGATTTCTGTAAGAATTTGGATACAAAACTTGACTTTTCCTCCTTTTCCGGAGGATTCTCCCTCTTTTTTTTTTTTTTTATTGGCCTAACATAGCCTCTGCTATCCATTCTTCATTTCTCCAAAGCTTATATTTTCCTCCATTTAGTCTTTCTTTTATTAGACCTTCATTTTATTGTATTCCTTTCTTCAACTTTTCTTGCTTTCTTTCTAATTTAGTTCCATCTCACGGCCCAAGAACTGAAGAGTAATCTGCATAACTTGTGACTCTTACCTTCATCCTACAAGGCTCCAGAAGTCAGTAACAATGACTCTGACCATGAGCATTTATCCAAGTTCCATGGATCTTAGTACAACTTTCTGTCATTAGTTCAGTGAGTATCTTATTGGAATAATTCTCATTCTTTCCTATTCATCAGAGCACTTGTATCATCAGGACATAGGATCATCACAACATTTTAATTTGTGGAAGCTTGAAGCTTCATCCATTAATTTACCCAAATCCTGACGTTAGGACAACATGCTGAGCAAACCCACAGATTTCACAAGATGACTGGAAACTGCTTAATGAACTCTTACTGGCAGCTAATGGTTACCACATAATTAGGAAATTAACATTCTGATGTTTCTAAACATTATAAAAGCAATAGAATAGCAGGATTAGACAAACATCCTTTGGGTGGCCCTACGCATGCTTACAGAGTTTCTGATATTTTCTCTCAAACCCAGTACTCTGAATTTTGCATAAAAGCAATATAAACATTGAACAGTCTCTAAGTTGACACACTATATAAATGTGTCAGTTCCTCAATTGCTATTGCCTGGAAGGAATTTTAGAAATTACAGACAGATTAAAATGTCATGCAGGAATTTTTGGTAAGGGATGTTGGGTCACATGCACAAGTCTATTCAAGTAATAGCTAGGATCTCATTGCTCAATAATATTTTTGCAATAATTTGTTATCTCACCTAATTTCTGGCAAGTTATTTATGCCTTTGAATATCTTGTTAGGAAGAAAGAGATAGATGCATATTTTGTTCATGTAACTCTCCCTCATAATTAATAGAACAAATTGTAGTAGTATTCCGTATTTTATCGATTCCCAAACAACAAAACTAGCATGAGTTCCCAACCTCTGGAGCTTCCCAGGTGAAATCGGAAACCAGCTCCCATACATGCAGGGTCAGAAATGACCAGGAAAAGAGGCAGGCTACTCCAGATTGGTAGGTGGCAGGTTTAATAAGCAAGGGAACCTACATGTGAAGCTTGTCTTGAGTGGCCACAAGATGAGTAGATTTCCATACCTGCCAGAGTTTTAAGTTTATACAGAGGCCTTAACTGGCTTCAGTTATAAATACTCTCCAGGTGACCTCTGTCACCTTATTCTCTCGAGGCTTCATCCTTGAAACCCCTCCCACTGTGGGAAGGGTGGGCAGAGCATACCTTCCAAGGACAGGGAACAAAGTGAGGAGCCTCTAATTGCCTGTCAACTGACAGTCACATCTTCCTGATTAACTCCTCCAACAGTTAGGCCATGGAAGAATTGGTAGCCCCTCTTTTGCACCTTTTAAGTAACTAGGTGTATGGAATTGAAGATTTTTATTATATGAAAATTCTGAAAGCTTGACTCTTCCACAAAATGGGTAGAGCAGTGAAAGCCAGGTCATTGATTTGCAAGAGATGGTTTTTGTCAGAAGAGAAAGCACAGGGGGATTATGTCATAATAAGTCAGTGGAGCTCAAACAGGGAGAAAGAGTGCCAATCTAGTGCAGACCAAATGAGGGTCACTTTAGGAAGGGAGAAGAGTTGGATGGGCTGTGACTTCAGGGGAAATCGGCAGGTCTAGAGATTGGGGGGTGGGCTTCCTGGGTTAGAGCAGGGTTAGTATGGACAAACTGTGGGAGACCCCTGCTTATGAGTGCCCCAGAAGCAGCCCGTGCTGGCAGAGCAGCTGTGCTTACCTACAGGTGCCCTTGGATGCAGAGCCAGCTCTGTGTGTCCTCTCATGACTGACTCATGGGCGCCTTCATTTGGCAGCTGTCAGCACACTGCTTGGGAAACACCTGGCAGAAGTGATGCCCTTTCATGTTTCAAGATTCTGCTGAACTCCTTCCAAACTATACCGAGTGAAAACTTCCCTTTTCAGTGACACAGAACTCCTGACTGTCCCCAGAGAAAAAGAGCAAGACCTTTGGCATCCGCATTAATTATGTGGTTATGAGAAAGAATAAAGCCTGTGATATTCATAGCTAGGGAAGACTGAACAATGATAGTTACTCACGTAGTATATTACTGTCTTATTCCCATCGACACATTACCACAAACTTGGTGGCCTACAACAGCACAGATTTATTATTTATAGTTCTGGAGGTCAGAAGTCTGGAATGAGTCTTATGGGACCAAAAGCAAGCTTTCTATAGAGCTGTATTCCTCCTGGAGGCTTTAGGGGAGAATCCATTCCTTGCCTTTTCCAGCTCCTGGAGGCTGCCCACATTCTTTGGCTCCTGGTCCTGCTTCACTCTGACCTTTGCTTCTGTTGTTATGTCTCCTTCTCTAACTCCCCATCTTCTTTCCTTTCTAAAGACCTTTGTGATTATACTGGGCCTACATGGGTAATCCGGGATAATCTTCCTGTCTCATGATCCTTAGTGCAATGATGTCTGCAAACTCTCTTTTGCCCTATAAGGTACTATATTTGCAGGTTGTGGGGATTAGGACAGAGGGATTTTGGACAGTCATTAGTCTTCCAGCCGTACCCTGTAGGTGCGGTAAACTTATTTTGTCTATGAGAAAACTATGGCTTTGTGGTAGTTTAATTTCTTTCTAATGTGTGTTGTACATCAATACTCTTCTGTGGCCACATGTGATACAGCCCTTGACTTAAGTGTTGGCCACACTTTGGAAAACTGAATGATCATAGGTGTGGCACATGCAATGGCTGAGTTTTCCCTTGTGCACCCCTTCCATCACCAAAGAAGGGCATGCTGCAGGAGGCTGGCTGGTCCTAAGGGAGGGAGAGACATGAAGAACAGACCTGGACCTAACCAATAGTTTGAAGCCAAATCCCGCACAGTTTAATGCCAATCTGCCTGTTGCTAGATAGACTCACGAGTGAGCAATAAGTGCATTGTGTTATACAGCACTCGGGGTGGTTGGTTAGGCAGCAGAAGCAAGATAGTACAAGTTCACAGAGACTGAGTGCCTTGCTCAAAGTCACACAATGGTAAGTGATAGAATTATTGGAAAGTTTGTCTTCAGAGCTTGGGCTCTTATCCACTAAGCAACTAGTGCCCAACCATTCATTTGATACCTGATTTTTTTCTATTGTATCTCTGCCAAGATTTTACAATGTCTAGGGGCAAGAGATTCAGAGTCTTTGGCAAGACCTGGACTCAAGTCTCACCTCCTATGGGTATTGAACCTACCCAAACTGATCACACCAGGTAGAGGGAAGGCCATCTCATCCACTTCTGTGAGTGTAGCTTAAGACTAAATAATTTTTTTAGTGGCCACATTGCATTGGTGTGATGTTGGCTTGTAGACTCATTCCAGCATTTTCTCAGTGAAAGGATTCATGAGGTTAAATCTTTCAATCCCATAAAACATCTGTTTTTATTTAATGTAATACTCATTAGCTTTTTTTCTGTGTTTATATACAAGATTCTATGTTCAACAAAATTTAATTTCATTGTGTTAGTCCAAGATGTTAATCCTTTTGGACATTTATGGAGTCAATGGAACACAGTTTTGATTATGGTGAATTATTAGCACATGAGTAAAAAGAATTGAACTTAAAGGAAATGAAGCATCCCTAATGAAGTGGCAGATGTATTTTAGTAAATGTTAGAAAGCAATACATGTAAAC
Organism: Taxidea taxus jeffersonii; assembly: GCA_003697995.1. Lineage (NCBI taxonomy): Eukaryota > Metazoa > Chordata > Mammalia > Carnivora > Mustelidae > Taxidea > Taxidea taxus. Next base: position 248,023 of record ML103420.1, read on the forward strand.
TAGTGGACTTTTTCTAACATGGAAAAAGGAGAGAAATGAATGAAGTGTTAAGTGGTTGTACCACAGACTGTCAGCCTCAGAGGGCTCCCGGGTTTCCCTTTATGATGTTCTCTAACAATGGTCTTTACACACGACTCATACAGTGCCAGAAACTTGGTCCAAGAAGGGAGTCATTTGTCTCCTGGGGGTCATGGATCCTATTTCCTATAATCTCAGAAAATTAACTGTGATTTCTGGGAAACAGGTTGCTTGTAGCCATGGCACAAATTTTGTATGTTGGGTCAACTAGATCAATACTAGTAGGATTGGGCTTCTAGAATCACAGAACTTCATTCACAATTAAAACTCAGCAGCAGGAGCCTGAAGGCTGAAAATTTGCCTCTCTGAGCACCTCGTGCTTTTAAGTATAGTTCTAGGACAACATAAAGTTAGGCGCATTTGTCAGGCAGAAGGGGTATTATGAAATCTCTTACAAGAAGAATACAAATAAACCAACCATCCTTTCCAGAGGTGACCAGCTCTCTTTTCAGTCATACGGAAAACTAAATCATGGAACTTTGAGACACAGCGTTCTAGAGTCTCTTAATTAATCACAGCTGTCAGGGCTCCTCCTCTGATTGTGGGATTTTTCTTTTCATATTCCTCTTAGTTCTTGCCTACTTCAGCCTCCTCCATGACCAGTGCTTTCTGCCTCAGTTACCAGTTGGCTTTCTCAAGAAGTGTTTTTCATATTTCTGAGACGTTGGAGGTGTAAATGTGAGGCACAACCAACCACTGCTGGAAATATCATTTGACTTGATTTTTCCATACCAGATTAAAAGTGACTAATAATGCCTCCTGTTGCCTCCTGTTTCTCAGCGGGGACAGGAAGTCCTATAGTAGTCATCACTGGGGCTTTTTCCCTATCAGTTGTGACCTGCAGGAAATGCAGTTTTGCAAGAGGCCAGAAAACCTAGAGATGGTCCCGTTCATGGATTCTTGTGTATCCATCATCATCTCTGCTCGTCCAGCCCTGTGATGCTGCACTGATGTCATAGGAGCGCACGTGGCCCTTCACATAAACCCCCCCCTTTCATAAGTTCTTTCTCTTGATGCCCAACTTGTGCTTTCTCTAATTCTTGAAACTACCCAACTTCATCTTGTTTATGTCCAGGCCCTATCAATTATTCACAAGGGCAAAAAAACTCCCCAAGTTTCTAAGAATCCTTACTTTCCTTTGTGAGAGAAGAAAGAGGCAAATTATAACAAAATGTGAATTGCTGGGTAGGAAGTCATGCCTCAGCTCTACAAGGTCCTTCTAGCTAGACTTAGAGAATCAAATTGACATAAGACAGATTAATAGGAGAAAATAAAATTTAATAGTGTATGTAAGGGAATCCACACAGACATGGGAATTCCAAGGACAATGAGGCAACATGAAGTTTACATGAACTAAGGGGGGGGGGGTCTGAGTTTACAAAGGGAGAAAGGCCATTAGCAGGAAGGTGAAAGGAGATATTTTGAAAAACAAAGTTTTCCTTATTATACAGATAAAGAGTCTTAGGTAAAGGGGAGTCTCTGTAATAACTCTTCCTGGAACAGGCCCTCCTTTCCAATTTAAATTTAGGCAATTGAAGACCAGGAAGATAGCTTTTCCCTATCTACTGGGTTTTGATTACTTTTTAACTCAAAATGATGTTCATGCCAAAGTGGCCCCTATAGAATCAGTCATTGCTAAGTACTCTGATAGCCAGTGAAACACAAAGACAAAGCATGATTTCTGTCCTCAGAGGAACTCAATTATTATTATAAGTATTATAGTATACTTGTAAGTATATACTTATATAAGTATGCTTATACTTATATACTTATAATATACTTATATGTATTATAAGTATGAGTATTATAAGTACTCAGAGCTTACTGGGCGACAGGGGCAGGACATCTGAATTCTGTAAATCTTACAGAAATCTAGTTCCCCTCACATAATGTCTTTTAAGGGCTGCTTAAAAACTATTATGGTACTGCAAGTTTTGTTGGCTGAATTCCTTTCCTTAGGGAAATCTCAGCAGCTGTCTTTAAACTTGGCTTAGCCTCTGCTACACACAAACCTGTTTTTCTGAGGCCATTTCCTCTGTTTGAGATTCGCTCTTGGCCTTGGCCCTGAGCTCCATCTTTGTCTTGGATTCTGCAGTCTTAACCTCCTGTGACTACTTGGCCTTGTGTTTGCCAGCCCGGCTCTTGGCTCCAAACCTGTGAGCTTGGCCAGCCATCCAGGCACCTTGTGTCTGAGCATTCCTGTACAACACCTGTCATCCTAAAAGCCTGGCCTGCCTCTCCTGGGCAGAGGTGGACTCTTTCTTTCCTTTAATAATAGCCTGGATTGACTTGTTACACCTCTCAACAGCAATCAGGGTATTATTTGTAAATATATGGAATGGGTTCTGCTCTAAGCCACAAAGCAGACTACTAGACGTGGCTTAAAATACTCAGACATTTGTTATATCAGTTAAGAAGTCCAGAAAAGGCTGGTGTGGTGCTCAGTTTATTTGATGGCTTGATAATAGGGTGAACAACCCATTTCCTCCTGTTCTTCTGCTTTCTCGTCCTTAGCTTCTTTGTGTCTTTCCCTCATGGGTTCGTGATGACTGCCATAGCTTAAAGCCAAGTTAGAGTCAAAAACAGAAAAACAAGCATAGCAAAAAAGAACATTCTATGCAGATGTGCCTCTTCTATCTGTCTAGAAGTACTGTCTTCCATTTCATTAGCGGGAAGAGGGTCTCATGGCCACCACTTGTTATGCCAAGAGGCTGGGAATGTGAATATGTATGGCATTGCCTCTCTGGGGGAAGGGAGCATGGAGCATGGGTTTGGAAATAACTGTTGGATAAATAACCAACAGTGTCTGCCACACCGTTACTCAAGAACTGTGATAAGGTTTAATTTTTTATTTTATGCAATTTAAGTCACACTAGGTCATGCTACTTGAATTAGGAAAGCACTTTAATGGTGATCATATTTCATAACATTTATTCTGCCTGTCCTTGTTTTTCCCTGTCTTTCCAGGTTCATTTCCTCTTTTTTATTTTATTTCATTTTATTTTATTTTATCTTATTTTTTTTCAGTATTCATTCCTTTTGATTTCTGGCTGCCATCCACCTTTTCTAAGGCCTAGAGCTTTTTACCTGATTCTATTATTCTAACACCAGCACTTCACAGACCCCAAATGACACTACAGGTGGTAAACAATTTACTACTAACTAACTGCTATAAAGTCTGTTAGTTATCTGCCATCATCATAGCAGGGCGTTAATTGTGTCATTTTAAAAAGGTGCATGCCACATCTGATTTGAGTGGAGCCATCTGACACACAGAAGAGCGTCCCTCAGACGGTGCACAGTGCTTTATTTTTCCCTTCTGCTTGCCTGCTTGGACTCAAAAACAAAATAAAATAGAGAACACAATGAGTTACAGAGTCGCAGTGATCATTCCCACAGCTTCTTCCTTCCCTGCCCTCTCCCACCTCCCCCTTCCAAACCAATCACCTCAGGGGCTCTGCAGTCAGGGACGTGGAACTCATTTCGGATTTGAGGAGAACAATGATAGAAAAGCTCTCTGCATGCAGAGCAGGGCAGACTCTCTCTCAGCAAGCCTTTCAGCAAGGCTGCTCTCACTGTCCCGATTCTGCTAGTCATAACAAGCTTTTTAAGACAATTATTTCAAAGAATATTATTCATATTAGTAATAAGAGCAACCCTTTGTTGAATGTCTACCTGTGACAGAAATTACCTTAGGTAGCTTTCTAACAATACTGTTTCTTTAATCCTCAGCACATTTGCTAGCTGGATATTAACTTATTTTGCATGATAGAAGCTGACAACTTCCCAGTGGGATTTAAAGGACAATGAAAAAAAAAAAACGCCATTTGTCCCCACATGTTTTAGTCTTCATTTTGATCCGCTGCCTGAAATTCTTTCCATTATTTTCCTCATTTTCCTCCTTCAGTGATCTGTTAGGCTTAGGTTGAGGTTGTTAGGAGGAGAATCTGAGATTAGGTTCTTGTGAAAAGTGATTTATTGAGGGAGTACTCTCAGAAGAAAGGAGTGAGGGAAGCAGGTTAGGGCAGGGAAAGAAAACTCAGCAAGGGAGAGATCTTGGCCGGAGACCAGCTGCCGTCTGGATACGCAGAATACATACAAATTGCATCATGGGTTTGTTCCCACCTTCCAGGAAGGGGCTGGCATTTAGTGTGCCCGTGTCAGCCTGTCACGGGCCATTGGCTGTCTGTGTAAGCATGTTTTACGTGTGTGTGTCACGGCATCATCCATTCTGCTGAGACATTATCCAGAGAGAAGAAAAGCTGTGAGGTTCGAGCAGCTAATACTCACAATATTGGGGTTGCAGGGGGAAATGGGCCAACCAGCCTGGTGAAAGGAGACTGGGAGCTTCCGCTATAGTCCACCTCTTGCCTTGTTCAGATTTACTTGCTTTTTCCATTAAGTGTGTTCCATCCAGGCACAGACTGGCCACAGCAAGTGGAAGAGTTAATGGGATAAGTTATAACCCCCGCACTATTGTTGGACTTGAAGTGATAACTGGTATTTATTTTGTCCCTCTTTCAGAACCATTTCTGAACCCCTCCTCCTACGCTTCTGCTGCTCTCCGTGGTTTGCTTGGTTGGGTGGCACATATTGTAAATCCTTGTGGAGTCTGAGCCTCTGATCACTATGCCCTTCCTTGTCAAGCAATGGATGCTGTACTCGACCACTTACATTTAAAACTAAGTGAGTACCAAGAGAGGCACCTGAGGACCAGATGCATTTTTGTCTGTCCCTAACATGTAGCAGCAGTTCTATTTCTTTGAGACAGCCAGGGCCAAATCCCTCTGCAAGTACAATAACTTCTTTTTATACTAACTAGAGTGCTGTCATGGTGAACCCATGTCAACGGTAGCTCTAAGTTTAGTGAGCCTCTCACTGTGTTACTTGGTAGAAGTATTCCCTTCTGGGACCAAGAACTTGAAACTAATCATACCTCAAGTGGTAGGAATTCCGCAGCTGGGTATCTAGGAGTAATGGTGAACGGGACCATCCCTACACTTCCCATTGGTTCCTGGACCCATGAATTCTAGCTATTGGCAATATAGTACCATAGAATAACCCCTGGCTTAAGGTGTAAGTGGCATCCTGAAGAAGGATATCCCTTTCCCGCAGGCTGTCATCTCCAAGCTGATCATCTGTACCTTCAAGAGGCTGCTCTAAAGAACCTACCAGGTGGTAGGTTCTGGACAATATGGTACACAGTATGGCATCGTCTTGGTCCTGATTCAGAGCCCTAGAGATTGGTGCTGTGTCTTTGTTGTTGTGGCTGGCTAAAGATTCTGACAGAAGGCCCTTCTTCCCTAAAGATACTCTAAGAACATGGAATCTGCTGGGTTTTAGGAACCACACTTCAGGGTTGCTCGTATTTCAGCCTGTAGCTGGTCTTTGTGTGAGCCCTGGCCCAAACAAGCGGGCTTCTGTGCCACGTGATAAATGGAGGTGTCCTTTAACACCTGAGGAGGTCTACCAAGAATGATGTTTCTTTCTTAAAGGTAGAAGGAGCAAAATAATGTGTCTTTTCCTTTTGAGAGGAGGTTCCAACACGCCTCAGTTCACCAGACTCCTAAATAATTCACCAGGAGTTGAAAGTTCTTGGATCTTTGTGGGATTTATCGCCTACACTCTAGAGCAGTGTGTCTTGTTATTTTCAGATCTTCTTGCTCATCAGGTCTTATTAAGATGAGTTATTAGTACTGGTAGATCACTGTGAGGTCCTGTGTCATGTCAGTAGTCAGCTGCCTTTCCCCCCCTGCTCTCTCCTGGATAAAGTGGCTCCCATTCATCTGAGGGATTTATCTTCTATTCAGAGGAAGAGGCAGCTGAGAAGAGTTCGCAGCCACCATTCACAGCAGCGGGAGGACAGTGTACCAGCTTGGAGAAGGGGAGGGGTGTGAACACACCCTAACATTCACCACACCCTGTAAACATAAAATGGTGTTATCTGGGGAGGAGGGGGCAGAAGCGTCTGATGGGGAAGGGATCAAAATTGAGGATACCTGGATTTCTCCTGAAAAGATTGCATTGAAAAGCCCTGGAAGGCAGCTTGCATTTTGAGCAAGAGAGGAAACTGGAGTGCTGGTTGCCCGTGTTGAGTAGCCAGGGGCTTTCCTGTGGAAGTGGCAATGGTATTGGGGAGAGAGGGTTGTTAAATATTCAGGAAGTTAGTGAGTCAGTCGTGAAACACTTGGCAGTTTGAAATGGGCTGTGGTGGGAGTATTCCTAAAACAGAAATTGGCTAACCCCGGAAATCAGGGCTTTGTTCCTCTCCCTGAAAGTAGTTTGCCAGCACATCATTGTTATTATTAAAAAGTTTCTAAAAAGAATTTAAAACAGGAAAAGGTGAAGAGTAGGAGACCCCCCAAACCTCAAGCTCTACCAATTTAATAATTTATCCTAGAGCCAAAGCTAGTCCCGGCACATTTTTTCTTTTCCACAAAATGCAATCAGAAAGTGCCATCTGGTTAGCCATTTTTAAAGACCATTATTGTCATTTTCTCATTAAAAGAAATCCATTTACTTCCAGGGTTTTTTCAGTAACTTTATGTTGCCATAGATATGAAGAAACTCTCCCCCATTCCATCTCTCAGCCTCCTGTGGATTTCTTCCTCATACAACTGAAAAGCTAATCATGTTACTCTCCTGCTGAAAACAAACCCATGGCTCTTTGTAGCATTTACATATAAAATCAAACTTCCCAGTCTGCTGCATGAGCCTGAGTTCTTCTCAAAAGCAGAATATGAAGTAAGGACTTTCATGCAGCTCATTTGTTGGGAAAGTGATCTAAGGGCAGGAGGAGAGCTGGAGAAATGTGGAAGAAGAAAGGAGATAAAACCAATACAAGGGTGCATTGATTACTGCCATGAGCAACTAGGGTTTCTCTGAGTCTACTTCCTGCTGGGGCCTTCTGAGGAGTGTCTAGAACGCCTTTCAAAGTCCACATTTTCAAAATCCAGCATTGTTTATGGGTACTTTCCCTTTGGGGAGGATTGCCCCAAGAGAGCTCTATCCCCCCACTCACCACACACACATTTCTAGGCTCCATATGCCTAAGAGCTGAGGGGTCTTCTCTCAGTGCCCACCCTGAGGAGCTGGAGAAAACCCAGAGCTCAAAGCAAAAGATGTATGCACAAATTCACAGGGAGTATCTATCAGAAAAAAAATTAAACAAAGCTAATGTGGGACTGTTTCTTGAAGCCATGGTTGGGAGGTGGAACCAACGAGGCAGCTGATACACGTGACTTACAAAGCTTTCCCTGATTTCCTATTTTACTCTTCCTGTCTCATCTCTGGACATGGTAACCCTTAGAGCCTATATGTATCAATATAGTTACTCTAACAATACTTTGCCATTTTATATAATCTGATTTTCCCCCTTTGTTTTTGGTACATGCTGATTTCTCTTCTTGAAATGCTGCCATCTTTCTCTCTTAGTTAACTCAATCTTTTAAACGAAACTCAGATGTGCCTCTTTCCTGGAAGCTTCCATGCTTCCTCCCAGTTAGTGTTAAATGCCTCTATAGCTCTTGAAACTCCCATATTATAGCTCTACTAAAGCCCCGTTACAACATATTGTAACTCTAACACAGAAATCTGTTTACTGCTGAGCCTGCCACAGAGAGATCTGTGAGGGACTATATTTTAAATTTCCATATCCTGGGTACCTAGCATAGTACTTGGCTACATAATATATGTCCATAAATATTTGTGGACTGAATGAATTGAGTACATTTTGATTTTGCAATGGACTGCTTTTCCCAAACAGAGAAAATCTAATCTAATTTAAGGCCATTCCAAAACAATGGAACATGGATATATTTTGAAAGAAGTTTACTAGATGTCCAAATATGTCTTTGATATATATAAAGTCAACAAAGCAGTAACAATGAAATTTTTTAAAAAATTAAGCAATAAATCAGTAATAATAAACATAGGACTCCTACTCTCAAGAATTGGACACAAACACATAACATTATGAGTAATAATATATAACATATAACATTATGAATAATAATAAAGGGGAGAGGATGACACACTGAGAGACAAAATACTATAAGGTAGTATGGGTGAATAGGAAAATAACTAGCAGAAAATATATTTACTAGGAGGTCAGAGGATTCTGAGATCTTCTGGGGATGGAAGGATAAGGAAGTTGCCTCATTTCTAAATATGAGTTAGTAATTATATTTAATTTATGTGGGTATGTGAGGATTAAAATAAGGAATATGTTTATAGATATTAGAACAGTGCCTGGCATATAACACTTTATTACATATGATATATTTACCTTAGATAATGGGGAGGTGAGTCTCAGCAGAGACACAAGATATGTTTGGGAGCCAATAAAGACAGTTTGTGTGTGGAAATGGTGGGGGGTAAGACTGGAAAGCTGTTTTGGATTCTTAGGGAAGACCTAAAAAGTCAGCTCTGGCCTGCAATGAGGGCAAACAGAGATAAAGTGACTCTATGTCTTAGTTTCCCCTGTGGTTTAACTAGTGCCTTGGTATAATTCTTAGGACACCTTTTACTTTCCTGTGTCTTATTTGGATAAAAGATATCTAAAAAACTGATATTTAAACAAGGGTCATAGGGATTTGTGGAGATTATCTGGCATAAATCTGTGACATACACTCAGAAAAACATGTCATGGGTTGGTAACAAACTGTTGCATGTTTGTTTAAGATCATATTTGTTTCCACAGAATCATAAAAATCCAGCACTGAAAGGGGCCTGGAGATAGATGGTAGAATTCATTCTTCATTTTTATATTGGCACATTGTAATTCACTTTCAATGTATTTGGAAATGTTCAAAGAAATATGTGAAGCTGAATTTTTTGCATAAACAACAAAAAAACAAACAAATACAAAAAATAGAAGGAAGTCAAAGCTCATGGCAAAACAACTACAAATAGCTAGTGCATATGGGAAATGCTTTACTTGATATTCAAATGACAGCCCTGAACTATTTTCATATGCCAGATTTGGAATTGTATACATTCGTCGATACTTTGGTATGGACATGGCAGTTTTTGTGTAGTTGTGCTTGAAAAAACAAAGCAATCTAGTGTTGAGTCAACCTAAGTCTACTCACTGGGCAGGAGTAAGAGATGCAGAACAGGACTTCCATGAGCCCTGTTGGCTTGTACCGGCTTGAAGCTGGTCAGAACCCATGCAAAGCTGGTCACCACAGTGGGGAATGGGATACATGAGATGTGAAACCATGAGGATCTGAAATGGTATGTGAGAGGTGTCTGATACAAAATCTTCTTTAGATTGCCTTGGTATTTTCATTTCACCTCTACTTACTTCTTTGAGTTCAGTTCATTTTCTTCACACATTTGGAATTAGGGTGTACAAAGTCACCTCAAATAGGATATTTCTTTCTCTCTCTCCATTGACCAGTTTGGTAGTTTTTGGCACCATCACTTCAGTCCAGAACCACATATTAAATGGTTACTTAAGACTTTGGTTCTCTGGTGATACTGGGTATGTTTTGTATTCAGTTTCAAAACCAGGAGGTAGCTTGGCTCAGGTTGTTTTTGGCGGGCCTCTGTCTTGCTATATTTTGTATAAGCTGTATTTCTAGGTAGCCAATGAGGTAATTTTTTTCCCCCTGGTACCTGTCATGAGATGATAAGTCCTAGCTTTGCCCCATTTCAAGTAATGAGTCTGGCTTTAGTCTATTGCTGTGGGAACTATGTCACTTCATCCCCACCTACCACTTTGTTTCTATATCTGGTCCTTGATGTGAATAACTTTTTTTGATTTTTTTTTTTTTCAAAAAATCTACCCCTTTTCATTTTTTTAAATATATTTTTTAAGATTTTATTTATTTATTTGACAGACAGAGATCACAAGCAGACAGAGAGGCAGGCAGAGAGAGAGGAGGAAGCAGGCTCCCTGCTGAGCAGAGAGCCCAATGTGGGGCTTGATCCCAGGATTCCGGGATTATGACATGAGCCAAAGGCAGAGGCTTTAACCCACTGAACCACCCAGGCACCCCTACCCTTTTTCATTTTAATCTCCCATTCTACTTGGAGCATTGAGTTGGGGCATATCTATACCTGAAGTTACAATGCTATCTTGACTGGGCATCTGTTGGAAAAATGATTTTGAACAGATTTGAATATCTCTTCCAGGAAAACTACTAATCAAGTGTAAATATAGAACAAAAATGTTTCCATACATGCAAAGATTCAGGAGAATTTGCCTTCCTCATATCATTTCAGGGAAAAAAAACCAACATGCACTTTTATCAAAAAGAAAGGTACAAATCAAGAGATGAGGAGATTTTGGAATTTAGGAAACATCATTGGGGAAAACCACAGGCTGAAAAATAGTCATGAGCCAATATGTATCATATGCAAATTCATCATTTTGAGATGCTAGTCCATGTTTTTGGTCTTTCATGCCATTGACATTTTGAAGAATACAGTTATTTAGTAGAACATTCCTCAATCTGGGTTTCTCTGATGTTTCCTTATAATTAGATTCAGGTTACACATTTTTGGCTGGGATATTATGTAAGTGATGTATCTTTTTGGGGGTATCACATCTGAAGGTATATGTCCATTTATTCCTTATGATTAATATTACTTGTGATAACTTTATTACAGTATTGTCTAGTATCTCCACTGTATAGTCATTTTACTTATTTTATTTTATTTTTCTTCAGACTCCTTGTTTTTTTGTTTTGTTTTGTTGTTGTTTTTTATTATGTTCAATTGGCCAACATATAGTACATCATTAGTTTTTGATGTAGTGTTCAACAATTCATCAGTTGTGTATAACACCCAGTGCTTATCACAACATGTGCCCTCCTTAATACCCATCACCTGATTACCCTATCCCTTTCCTCTATAACTCTCAGTTTGTTTCCCTAAGTCCAGAGTCTTGGTTTGTCTCTCTCTCTCTAATTTCTTCCCATTCAGTTTTCCCTCCCTTCCCCTGTGGTCCTTTGCACTATTCCTTATATTCCACATAGGAGTGAAACCATAAGATAATTGTCTTTCTCTGCTTGACTTATCTCGCTCAGCATTATCCTCTCCAGTTCCATCCAGGTCAATGCAAATGGTAGGTATTCATCCTTTCTGATGGCTGAGTAATATTCCACTGTATATATATGAACCACATCTTCCTCATCATTCATGTGCTGAAGGACATCTGGGCTTTTCCCACATTTTGGCTATGGTGAACATTGTTGCTATGAACACTGGGGTGCATGTGCCCCTTCTTTTCACCACATCTGTATCTTTGGGGTAAATACCTAGGAGTGCAATTGCTAGATAGTAGGGTAGCTCTATTTTTAATATCTCGAGGAACCTCCATACTGTTTTCCAGGCATCTGTAATGTCATTTGCAAATATCTTCTCCCATTCAGTGGGTATGCTATTAGTTTTGTTGACTGTTTCTTTGCTGTGCAGAAGCTTTATATCTTGATGAAGTCCCAGAAGTTCATTTTTGCTTTTATTTCCCTTGCCTTTAGAGACGTGTCTTGAAAGAAGTTGCTGTGGCTGCTGTTGAAGAGGTTACTGCCTATGTTCTCCTCTAGGATTTTGTTGGATTCCTGTCTCACATTGACGTCTTTCCTCCATTTTGAGTTTATCTTTGTGTATGGTATAAGAGAATGGTCCAGTTTCATTCTTCTGCCTGTGGCTGTCCAATTTTCTCAGCACCATTCATTGAAGAGACTGTCTTTGGATATTCTTTCCTGCTTTTTTGAAGATTAGTTGACCATAGAGTTGAGGGTTCATTTCTGGGCTCTCTGTTCTGTTAATAAATAATTTATTGGGAGATACTTTGAGGCTGTGTGATTATCTTGTTACTCATCAAATTTGTACATCCAAGACTAAGTACACATTGATGATTCTTGCCTAAATAAATTTTTAGAATTATGTTTGCATAATGAAGATTTTCCCCCTACAATGCTTAGTATTGTTCTGTAAGAAATATTTTGTTTCTCCTTTTTTACAGATTTATTTATCCATCTATTTATTATTAGCATGTAGACTTGTGGACTCTTATTCAACGGGTTATGATCCATCACTGTCCTTATTTATTTTAATGCTTTAAACCTTCCAATTTGGGCCAGTAGGTCTCTTTCTGACATGACTTAATCAATTTTCTTAAAGACTTTATTTATTTATTTATTTGACAGAGAGAGAAAGACAGTATGAGAGGGAACATAGCAGGGGGAGTGGGAGAGGGATGAGCAGGCTTCCCACTGAGCAGGGAGCCCAATGTAGTGCTCAATCCCAGGACATTGGGATCATGACCTGAGCCAAAGGCAGATGCTTAACGACTGAGCCACCCAGATCCCCAGCCCCAATCAATTTTTTTTTATTAGCATATAATATATTACTTGTTTCAGGGATACAGGTCTGTGAATCATCAGTCTTACACAACTCACTGCACCCACCATAGCATATACCTTCCCCAATGTCCATCACCCAGCCACCATAATCCTCCCACCCCTCTCCCCTCCAGCAACCTTCAGTTTGTTTCCTGAGATTAAGAGACTCTTATGGTTTGTCTCCCTCCCTGGTCCCATCATGTTTCATTTTTCCCTCCCTTCTCCTCATGAAAATCTGCCCAGCCTCTCAAATTCCCATATCAGAGACATCATGTAATAATTGTCATTCTCTGATTGATTTATTCACTTAGCATAATACCCTATAGTTCCATCCATGTCATGGCAATAGCAAAATTTTGTGTTTTTTTTGATGGCTGCATAGTATTCCATTGTGTGTATGTGTATGTGTGCATGTGTGTGTGTGTGTGTTTCACATCTCCTAATCAATTTATAATTTCTTAAACACTTTTTGGCTTAAGGTATTCCAAGCTCACTTTATACCTTCTCTGGCCATCTCAGGAATCAACCATTTCTTCAAAGAGCCTTGGTACCTTTTGGTGCAGAATGGCATTAGGAAACCAAAATCTGGGTAGTAGACTTGCTCACTGCTGCTTGTCTCTCATCACTTGCCTGTCCTTCCAGTGAGCAAATCTAATGATGATGGTGGAGGGAGCTCTTTTGTAATCTGGATTTTTTTTTTTAAGTTAATTTGAAGCTCATACCATTCTTTCTCTCCTAGTAATGCTGATGCTTGAAATGTGTCATTTTATTTTTGCTCCTTGTTGCTCTTACTTTTGGCGGGTAGAATGTGTTCAGTGATTTGGGCTCAGGAAGCCACCATTATGAGTGCTGACCAGAACCTCTAAGATCCAGTCTTTTGGTGTCTTCCTTATCCAGGGCACTTTCAGTCTCCAGGGTAATTAAAATTTAAATGGAGATTTTCGATGAATTAATGTATATGCTGATAAAAACCTCAAGACTAGAAATCTACGCTGTCTCTCCATATGATCTTTTACCTTAACAGTGTGTGGTTGTTTAGGGTCACAGAAGAAAGCTTGGGGGAAAATAAAGCTAACAATTATTTCCTTAAAGAGAACACTGATAGCTTCTGTAATTTGCTTTTATACAAAAGCAAGAGGCTGCTGCTCTTTTCCCAACACATTTGGTATTTTCTCTCTCTTTCTCTCTCTTTCTGTGTGTGTGTAAGTGTGTGTGTATCCTTGGCATTTATGAAAGTCTAATCTGATGTTATTGCTGAGGGCAGAAATACAGAGAGGAGGGAAAAAAGTATCTCATTTCCTCCAGTATTGATAGCACAAATGAGAACTTAGTGTTGCATTCTGATGAGATTGTGGCTTTCATTAATTTCACACTCACAGCTGATGAATGAAAATTGTTTTGTTGTACTAGGCAGACTGCTCCTGCAGAGTAATTAATCCCAAATGAAGGGCTGGAACAACTTCCACTGAAAATGCTCTATGTCTGCAGCTCAGCTGAGACTCGCGAACGAGGGCTTTACTGGCAGCGACTCGTGACTTCATGATTCCTCTTGCTTACACAGGGAGAGTGACAAATGGAGCCACTGACACTCGTTTGAATTAAAAAGACTCTGAAACAGGTGGCCAGGCAGGATGAAGGAGGTACAGAGGGCTTCTTAGATAAGAGCTTCCTAGAGCGAATGCATTTGACTCTAAAAGATGCTGTCCTGGGCGACCTCAATATTAATGGGTGGAACCAGAACAACTGGGATTATGAAGCACCCAGGATAGTCCTCTGTCAGGGAAACAAGATAGGAATTAGACAAAGTGACAGGAAGGAAGGAAGTCCTTGAAAGAGGCCCCTTAATGCTTAGTTTATTAATGTTATGAGATATGGTACGGAACCTCACTGGTGAGTATGTGTTTGGAGATTCCAGCACTCCCCGTGCTGACTTGTATCTGAGTATAGATCCAGGGGGTTGAAATCAGTTTTATATGCACATAATATTTCTCCTGAAGTCACCCTGGTGAGCATCTTCCTTGCCACACCAGCTTCACCTTCACAAAGGGGTAAAGCTGGGGGGCAACTCCAGCCCTGACAAAGCTTTGTTTTTCCCTTGGAGCACTCAAGTTCCCAGAGAGAGCTAAGCCCCCTTGCTTCTTAACATGTCACGTAAGCACAAGCAGCTGCACCTGGAAGTTTACTGTAAGAAACAGAATTTTTTGTTCCACCGGACCTGGGGAACCAGAGTTGCCTTTTAACAAGATTCCCGGGGGACTCCTTTGCAAGCCACAGTTTGAGAAGCACAGCACGAGAGGACTGGATCTCACCCTTGGCTTTATGGTATCCCTCCATTTTCGTCCCCTCATTCCAGCTCCATTTTCTGCCTCCCGCTGTTGCTGGCCACAGGCATCATTCCTTAATGTTTCCAGTGTGTCTGTCTTGTTTCCTTCTAGATTTTATATTCCCCAAGAGCATGTCTTATATCTTCCAGAGTGCCGTTTTACTTGGCTTTCAGTAATTATTGGCTACAATCAGTTAACTGGTAGATTTGATTGATTAAAAAGTGAACATTGGGGAAAAAAAAAAGAACCCATAGAAAAACCCCCTGCTTCTGCCCCTGCAGGTGCCCATGTGGTCTGTGATGAAGCTCTTTGTGCTTTCTGTTGAAGGAGCAGATGATAGCACAAAGGATACTTGTCCCCATCTCCCCCATCCCCCATGCTGTCTCCCATCAATTTTATAACAGACTCTTGTACCTTGACCATCTCTTTTCTGACACCGGAGTTATTTCCCAGTGTGTGAGTTTACTCACATGAATAAAGTCCTAGAACACTCTCCCCTTTACATCTTTTATACATGCTAACTGTTAGGGTGAATCTATCTTAAGTTCAAGCTTGGAGCTCTACTAGCTGACATTTTAATAATAATGATCATATGACTTAATAATACTCTGGGTTAAAATAAACTCTCTATTAGTTGCTAATATTTTAAAATCAGGAGATTTTACATAAGTACAGATTAGTAGCATCTCTTGATATATCTGGGCCTGCACTTTCTCAGGTGACATCAGGTAGAGCTGTGTAGGGGACACAGTTGTACTTTCCAAAATGCTACCTTTTGTACTTTTTATTATGTCTCTAACCCAAAGTTCAAGGGTCCTCGGTATTTATCCTCATATCTACTCTGTTGGTTTTTTATACCTGGTCCAGGTTCCTCCTGTTTACATTGCCTGCTTATCTCCTGTGGGCGTTTGAATTTGAGACCATAGGCTAGCTTCTTAGTCTCCTTTCTTAGACATGGCATTTTTAAGGTGTGCCATTTTCTTTTGCTTTCTGTTTTGTAAAGGTGTACTATAAAACATCATTCCTTTCCAGGGTATACCTGGGGTACTGTGATTCCAAACACAGAAAGATTCAGACCTTTCACATCAGTGCCCTCAGAATTTGGAGTTTGACAGAATGTGAGAATACATTTGAATGATATAGAAACCCACAAGCCATGTTTTCTTGATTGATCTCACTGGACCCTTTAGGACACATGAAGCCAGTGGGCACTGGCCAATTCCCAGAACGTAGTATGTACTGAGTAAACAAACAAACACCAATTCCCCAAACCCACCCTTTATTTTCTTCCCGGAGCTTAAAATTGTAATTTATGGGGGTGTAAATTTCTATACTAGTTCTTCTCCACTTCCATTAATGATTGGGAAATCTGTCCTCGACTTCTGTAACTGTCAAGGAGGCTGATTACTACCGGTTTGCTTAGGGAGATATGGAGTGTGTAGAATTATCACGTATATCTCCAGCACGCCTGTGGAGTGTCTCCACTGAACAAAGCATTATGGCTTTTGTGGCACAAGGGAAAGGACCCTAGCTCTCAGAGAGAGAAGCAAAAAGTCTGGCTTGCGTGTGAAGAGAAGGCAGGGAGTTAGGCACTGCTGGCCATCCAAGGGAGGGCTCTTCCGCAGTGTGCTTCTTCTGCATTTCTGGCAGGAAGCGTTCATTATAGGTTAAGGGATATACTGACAGATGACTTCTAGAACTGACTGCCTTACTTGGAATCAGCAATTGGAAAGGTGAAGGGGGAGGGGTGGGGGGAAGGATGAGCCCTGAGCATAGACAGTGAATACATTCCTTGGCAGTTATTCAAACGGAAGACAAAATTTTAATATTTCTAATCACATGCTTACCCATTCAGCCAAAAAGGCTTTTATTTTACAGCTTATGATGAACTAGTGTGAGAACTAATTTGCTTCCCCTGCCGTATGCCCTTAATGCACACATCAGACAGCACAGCGTTCAAAACCAATTACTAAATTATGATATATGTGTTGGGACAAGGTGTCACATAGAAATAGCAAATAACAGTGTAATGTGTGGTAATCATACCTAGAGGAGCTGGAAGCTTAGAGAATGTGTTAACATGGTATGTGCAGAGCACCCATCAAAAGGTATGGACAGAGGTTCAGCTTTAGGTCCCACCTCTGTGGAGTGCATGGGAGTCAGTCGTCCACATTATCAAATTGGAATAATCCTGAAGAATCTGCTTGCCTGCCTGCCTGCCTGCCTGCCTTCCTTCCTTCCTTCTTCCTTCCCTTCTTTCCTCTTCTCAGTTCTTGCAAAAAATTTCTTAAAAGTAATTTTCAGAAACTCAAATGTTGTATTCTTTTCTCATTTCCTACACCAAGCCATTACATTAGCCCTGATTAAATCCTTATTATAATGATCTTAATAATTCTTCTCTCTGGTTTTTCTCCTTCAATCTTTAGTAAGCAAAGGCCAATAAATTATTGCCAATAGGCTTTGCTCTAGGGGTATTATCCAGACCTACAATAATTTCATTTTAAATCTCTGTCCCAGAAAAGAAATAACAATGAGCTATCCACACAGGTTCCATTTATACCCATATTCCCAGTTTTACCCATTTCTAGATTTTCCTCTTTTTGTCTAAGGATCATCTAAATTTGGGACTTCAGAACAGTACCATGGTTCTGGCTACCAAAGACCCCACTGCAAGAAATACTATGATGGAGGATGGTGGGCATTTTCTAGTTAGAAGGTTGGCGTGGGACCTCTTGTACATGGGAAATACTGCAAATGCATACACATACACACACACTTAATTGATCTCTAAATAGTTTTTTGAATAGTCTGAATTTGGTGAGATTCATGTAATAAATGGTTTTATTCCTTTTAAATCACTCTCTTTACATGTTTTTCATCCAATGTCTTTTTTATTTCATAAACATCTCAGACAAATTCCATAATTATGCCAAACTTTTCTACTCCTAAGACATTACTTCTCTTAGCCTACTCAACGTTTTTATTTCCCTTCCAGCTGATTTGACTTAGGGCTGGAAGGACTTGGAGAGATGAGAGGGTGCGTTCTGCTCCTAGAACATGCCATCTGCCTTCCTTTCCCTCACCCTCCTCCCTTTCCTAAGTCCCCATGCTCATGCTTCAGGAAGGAGAAAAGTGATTGAAAGTGACAAGTGCTTCTCATTTATCTCTTGGCTAACACTGGTTAGCTTTTGCTAGATGTCTCTAGGGGATTGTTGCCTGGCCCTAACATCTGTGGGGCCTGGGGCATGAGTACAGATGGAGGTCTAGACACCCTGTGTCTAAATATGAAAGAGTTATATATCAAGCCAACAAAGTATAAAAGAAATGTATTTGTATGCTTTTCTTGATATATGTATGTATATATTTGAATAGATATATATGAATGATATGATATGAATATATACATATATTCATAATGATCTTCAAGGCCAGGTTAGAATTTAAAATTCTTGAATTCCTTGCGGCTTTGTGTGTTAACATGGGATGAACTGTCCCAGCCCTTCTCTCCACCCATGGTCCCAAGTCTACCATCCTTATCTTTCCAGTCCTAGATCTGTTTTACACTGATTGTGGCCTTGCACACTTGTGTGTAGTTGCTGGAGCTAACATGTTCTAGCTCAGTTTGACTTCCTGACACCTGCTTCGAACAGCCATGCTTTGGTCACCATTTGGGTGGAGCCGTTGTGCTCCTCAGGGAAGAAGTCTTTGTGGGCTCTGAAAGCAGGCTTAGGGCTACTGGGAGAGACAATCTGGAATATCAGCATGGTCTGAAGAAGGTGCAGGCTTCAGAGAGGCACATCCCGTTCTCCCTCGGTTTACAGGGAAGGGCATGATGGTAGGAGAGCAAGAATAGGGTTCTCTACAGAGCAAGGTAACAACTAGTTACGTTAAGGATCCTCTCTGCTCCCCTTTGTCTTCTGCTGATATAAGGTGGGGTGGGCCGTGATGAACTGAGTGGGGGTGGTAGTTGGTAGTTGGTGGTAGTAGAGCTCCTTTATTTCTTAATAAACCCAGGAGGGGCTGTTGGTCTCCAGTTACTAGGTGATTTATGCTCCTGTTCTCAGTTTATAGTCTCAGTAGCCATTCCAGGGCCAATAAGAAAACCTCTCAATAACCTAACACGCATGCAAACCAAATGTCTTTCTTATTAGAGTGGGTAACTTTGCCAATTAAAAAGAAAAAGGACTGTCTAGCCAAATATTTACCTTGATCTTTGCTTTTTGTGTATAGAGATTTTCTTTTACTTCACAGTATACAAATAGCATAATTGAATTTGGCTTAAAAATGTGTTCTGATCAACATGTAAATTACCAATTTAATCCCTTCTCTTCCTAGCTTCGCCCCATGCTTCTGCACCACCATCTGTCACTAGGATAGGCGATGCACATACACAGTATTCCTACAAACACCAATTCCTAAAAAAATCTCCAAAGATGTGTCGACATGGTTTTTTTTTCAGAGACGTACATAATAAATATTGCTTATTTACTAAGCATCATCCCATAGTCAAGGTGATATATATCTTCTGTATGGTACCTTCTCTCTAATCTTTCTCACTCAAGATCATTTCAGAATGCTAGTGACTGAGCAAGAAGTCGTTATGGGGATAACCTTGAATTCACCCTACTTTATGTTAAAAGGTAAATCATTTACAAACACCATTGTTACTATTGGTAAAAATTACCACAAATTGCACTACTGATTGTGATACTAAAATGAAAAGCAATTCCCTTGATGACCTAAAGTAGAAAAGGCAATAGACAGCAGGAATTCGTAATTAACATGGAAAATCTGACTTTGGGGAGGTACTCTAGTTTATAGAAGGTCCTAGGTAAATGGAATACGCCCTATATTTCACTTTCAGATTCAATAGCATTCAGTAGCTGCTACTGCCTTTCTTTCTTTTTTTTTTTTTTTTAAGATTTTATTTATTTATTAAACAGAGAGAAAAAGCACAAGTAGGCAGAGAGGCAGGCAGAGGGAGAGAGAGAAGCAGGGTCCCTGCAGAGCAAGGAGCCCAATGCGGGACTCGATCCCAGCACTCTGGGATCATGACCCGAGCAGAAAGCAGCCACTTAACCAACTGAGCCACCCAGGCATCCCCTGCCTTGCTTTCATATAGATATCAAATTTTTAGAAATATTTATGTGAGACAAGGTGAGGATTTTATAATAAACACATGTGTGCATGTGTACACATGTGTGCATGTAATATGCCAGGAATAATGATTGATGAATTGACAGTTTTACCTTTATTTCACAACTAATCCTTAAAACAACTCTATGGAAGAAGTAAAGATAATTCCACTTTATGTATAAGGAAACAGAGGCTCAGAGAACTTACATAATCTGCCCAAGTTTATACATTTAAAAAGCAATGAACTAGTATTTTCTACTATGGAAAATAGTATGGAGGTTCCTCAAGAAATTAAAAAAAGAACCACCATACGGTCCAGCAATCCTACTTCTGAGTACGTATACAAAGGAAACAAAATCACTGTCTTAAAAAGATACCTGGATTCCCATGTTTCTAGCAACAATATTTAACAATAGCCAAGGTATGGAAATAACCTAAGTGTCAGTCAATGGATAAATGGATAAAGCAAGTATGATATATATACAATTGAATATTATTCTTCCTTCAGGAAAGAAGGAAATTCTGTCATGTGAGACAACATGGGTGAACCTGGAAGGCATTATGCTAAGTGAGATAAGCCAGACAGAGAAAGACAAATACCACATAGTATCACTTGTTTGTGGAATCTAAAAAATATATAAAAATATTATGTGTACACATAGAACTCATAGAAACAGAAAGTAGAAAAATGGTTGCCAAGAGGTTGACAGTGGGGAAAGTAGGGAGAGGTTGGTAAAAGGGTACAAACTTTCAGTTATAAGATGAATAAGGTCTGAGGATCCAATGTATAACATACTGACTATAGTTGATGACACTGTATTGTATAATCAAAATTTGCTAACAGAGTAAAATTTAAATGTTCTCACCTACACAAAAAGCTAAGTATGTGGAGTGGTGGAATATGTTAACTCAATGAAGGGGAATCCTTTCCATGTATACATACATCAAATCATCACGCTGTATACTTTTAAATATCTTACAATTTTATTTACCAGTTACACCTTGCTAAAGCTGGAAACAAACAACAACAAGAGAAGCAATGAAACTGTGTTGCAAATTCAGGATGTTCTAACTCCAAAATCAGTTTTCCTTTCCACCATTTACTTCCCTCCCATTTTCTTTTACTGCTTTCCTTAACAGAAATGTAGGAAGTACTTGTTCTGTGCCTGATATGTTTCCAGGTGCTATATATACACCAGGGACAATCCAAAGTTCCTGACTTTGGCTTGGAAAGGCAGATGGTAATCAAATTAAAAAAAAAAAAAAACCAACAAAAACCTAAAATAAGTACATAATGTACCTTCAGTTGGTGGTAAATTTCATGAAGGAAATCTCCAAAAGGTAAGGCATTTGAGAAAGAGGGATGAGGTAACAGGTTGGGGGAAGGGTGGAATTGTCCTTCAGATATGAAGGTCAGGGAGGTCTAGAAACTGATGTGCTTTACAAAGCCTTGACTGCTTTATTGAAGTATCTCAGTTTCACCAGGGCCCTGTGAACAAGATGCATTTGTCAAAGGAGACCGTTGTCTGCTTTCTGCACTTTGTAGCTCATGGTTTTATGTAGCAATGTCTGCATCTGCATCCGTTATGAAAAAGAAGTGTATGAGATGTCTTTAAATGCATAGGAAATCATCTCAGTATACATAAAATGATTTTAAGTCCTTACATGGCAAGTAGGTACAGATCTTGTGTTTAGGTTGAATGCTTATTTAACAAGGACCAATATTACGTGTTTCGGAAAGAGGAAGAAAATTAGATGGAAGGGAGAGAGTAACTGAGAAATTAGGTATGGCATTAGGGCAAATTGCTAATGAAAGCAGAATGTGGAACCTATAGATACAAAAACAAAAGTCTCAACTTTGTGTTACTCAGGAATGTATAAACCTTTGGACTATTCAATTCTAGAAGCAAATAAAATGTGAGTCATTTTATGAAATGCCTCAGCATTGTAATCAGAGGTTCATTTTAAGAATAAATTGCAGCATTCCACCAATAGGTAAATGGATAAAGACACACACACACACACACACATGCACACACACACACACATATGTATATATATATATATAATATATCCATTGCATTATATATATGCAATGGATTATTACTCAGCTATAAAAATAAATGCTATCTTGCTATTCAAAACAATATGGACGGAGCTAGAGATTATAATGCTTAGCAAAATAACTCAATCAGAGACAAATACCATATGATCTCACTAATATGTGGAATTTAAGAAACAAAACAAATGAGCAAAGGGAAAAAAGAAAAGCAAACCAAGAAACAGACTCTTAATGATAGAGAACACACTGATGGTAACCAGAGGGGAGGTGGGTGGGGGGATGGGTAAAATAGGTGATGGGGACTAGGGAATACACTTACTGTGATTAGTACCAGGTGTTGTATGGAAGTGTTGAATCACTGTATTGTACAGTTGAAACTAAGATTACACTGTATGTTAACTAACTGGAATTAAAATAAAAACTTTTTAAAAAAGAATAAGTTGCAGCAGACCAATTAACTGAATTTTGCTGCTTTTAATTGCCTATTATTTTTTCCAGCAATTTGATCATTATTGTAACTTATTTCAACAATTTCCTTAATCTTCTCAGAGTGACATTCTCAGATGTAACTGCCTTTTTAAAAAAATGCTGAATCTGTACATGTAAAAACTTTACAGTCAATTTCCTCCCTTTACAGTTATAAATGAAATGGAAACACTTGGCGTTTGTACCCTTCCACCATGTTTGAAGGGGATTTAATGAGGTGGAGAGGGAGGACAAGATGGAGAGAAACTACTTACTTTGATGGAGGCAAATAGTGAAGGAATGGGTTTCATTTAATTCATTTAATCTCATCAAACGTTTTCACCACCTCCAAGAATCAGACCCTGAAGCTGATTTGGACACTTCTGGAAGTAAATGAGCAAAAACTTCAGTATGGGATACTTCTAGGTGGGAAAAGTTCAAATAACTCTACCTCAGTAATTACTTCATTAAATACTGCCATGAGATAAACTGCTTTGATTGAACATTTCCAATCTCCTTTCAAATGGGTTCTAACCTCCTCTCTCTATCCATCTGCAGATACATAGTTGATATTTGTTTTAAAAATTTTTTGAGTATAGTTGACACACAATGTTACATTAGTTTTAGATGTATACATAATGATTCCACAGTCTTTTACATTATGCTCTGCTCATCACAGGTGTAGCTAGCTAGCATCTGTCACCATGCAGTGCTATTACAATACCACTGACTATATTCCTTATATTGTAGTTTTCATCCCTGTGACGTATTCATCCTGTAACTGGAAGCCTGTACCCCCCACTTCCCTTCGCCCATTTTGCCAAACCCCTCATCTCCCTTCCCTCTGGCAACAATCGTTTTGTTCTCTGTATTTATGAGTTTGTTTCTGCTTTTTGTTTATTTGTCTTTGCTTTTTTGTTTTTTTTTTAGGTTCCACATATGAGTGAAATCATATGGTATTTGTCTTTCCGCATCTGACATATTTCACTTGGCATAATACCTTCTAGGTTCATTTTTATCACAAATCTCAACATTTTTTTTAAAAATTTTATTTATTTATTTAAGAGAGAAAGAGCACAGATGGAGAGGGGGGAGAGGGAAGCAAACTCTCCACTGAGCTTGGAGCCAGATCGGAGCTTGATCCCAGGACCCTGAGATCACTACCTGAGCTGAAGGCAGTCGCTCGCCCCAGATCTCAAACTATTTTAAAGCTGAGTAATATTCCATTATATATATAGACAACATCTTCTTTATCCATTCATCTATCAATGGACATTTGGGTTTCTTCCATATGTTGGCCATTGTCAATAATGTTACAATAGCATAAGCGTGCATATCTCTTTCCAGATTAGTGTTTTCATTTTCTTTGGGTAAATACCCAGTAGTAAAATTACTGAACCATAAGGTATTTATATTTTTAATTTTTTGAGGAGCCTCCATACTATTTTCCACAGTGGCTGCACAATTTCACATTCCTACCAACATGCACAAGGGTCCCTTTCCCCCACATCCTTGCCAACACTTATTATTTATTGATTTTTTTTTTTAAATCTAGCCATTCTGACAAGTGTGAGGTGATATCTCATTGTGGTTTTGATTTGCATTTCCCTGATGTTGACATCGTTTTATGTATCTGTTGGCCATCTGTAGGTCTTGTTTAGAAAAATGTCTGTTCAAGTCCTCTGCCCGTTTTTAATTAGATTATTTGTGTTTTTTTTGGTGTTGAGTTGTATAAGTTCTTTATATATTAGATATTAACCCCTTATCAGACAGAGTGTTTGTGAATATCTTCTCCTATTCATTAAGTTGCCTTTCATTTTATTGATGGTTTCCTTTGCTGTGCAGAAGATTTTTATTTTGGTGTAGTCTCAATAGTTTATTTTTGCTTTTGTTTCCCTTGCCTCAGGAGACATTTAGAAAAATGTTTTGACAGTCAATGTCCGAGAAATTACTGACTATATTTTCTTCCAGGAATTTTATGGTTTTTCTTTTTTCTTGTGTTTAGGTCTCTAACCAATTTTGAAGGATTTTTTTGTGCGTGTATGTGGTGTAAGAAAGTGGTCCAGTTTCATTCTTTTGTAGGTAGCTGTCCAGTTTCCCCAGCACTGTTTATTGAAGATGATATCTTTCCCCCATTGTGCATTCTTGTCTCCTTTGTCATAGATTAATTGACCATAAAAGAGTGGGTTTCCTTCTGGGGTCTGTATGTTGTTCTATTCATCCATGCATCTGTTCTTATGCCAGTGTCATACTGTTTTGATTACTACAGCTTTGCAGTGTATCTTGAAATCTGGGATTGTGGGGCCTCCAGCTTTGTTTTTCTTTCTCAAGATTGCTTTGGGTATTTGGGGTCTTTTGTGATTCCATACACATCCTAGTAGTATTGTTTTCTAATTCTGTGAAAAGTGCTATTGGTATTTGGTAGGAATTGCATTACATCTGTAGATTGCTTTGGGTTATATGGACATTTGGACAGCATTAATTCTTCTATCTATGAGTATATCTTTCCAGGTGACAATATATGATATTTCTATATATAATATCAGTCACTGCAAATAGTGATAGTTTTAGTTCTTTCTTTCTGATTTACATGTATTTTATTTCTTTTTATTGCCTGATTGCTCTGGCTGGGACTCCCAATACTGTGTTGAATAAAAGTGGTGAGAGTGGGCATACTTCTTCCTGATTTAAAAGGAAAAGGTTTCAGTATTTCACCATTGAGTATGATGTTAGCTGTGGGCTTGTCATATAGGATCTTTACTACACTGAAGTACACATTTAATAAATCCCTAAGTAACATATTGATTTTTTTTTTTATTTGTCATAGAGGGAGAGAGAGTGAGCACAGACAGAGTGGCAGGCAGAGGCAGAGGGAGAAGCAGGCTCCCTGCCAAGCAAGGAGCCCGATGTGGGACTCGATCCCAGGATGCTGGGATCATGACCTGAGCCGAAGGCAGTTGCTTAACCAACTGAGCCACCCAGGCGTCCCTAACATATTGATTTTTAGTGATTTTCTTCTTTCCATTTCTGCTGGAGTTACTTATTCTCCATTCCTATGCTTATTGAGCATCTACTATGTTTTTTTAGTACAGCCCTCATTGTTGCCAATGTAAAACTGATGGCTATATACTGTAAATTCTGGAGTTTGTGGGAGAAAGAAAATAAAAACAAACCACTATCCAAATCATTATTATTATTCTGAACTGTTTTCTTTGTCTTTACCTTTGTACCACAATTGACATGATCTAATACAGAATGGGTCCCTCTTAGAGAGCATTAATATACTGAACCATTCTAAAGGATCCAGAGATGACTTAGTTTAGTTTGTAGGGTAGGGATGACCAGCTACTAGTTCTACACTAAGACTTTGAAGAGTTGCCTAGGTTTTATGGTTTAGTATGAAATACAATGTGTTCTGTTTCGGTAAGGTGGAGTGTAGTTGTCTTTCTCTGAGCTGAGTACCATGACCAAAGGAAGAACCAGATATAGATACAAATACTAGAAATGATGATACAGAAATACATTAGAGCCAAATTTGAGGGGAGAGTACTCTAAATCCCCTCCTATGACTATATTTCCAAAGGCATCCCTCTGAGGCTGGCATCTGACAGTATTCAACCTATAGTTGATAAATTTGCTGTGAACTTACGTACAGACACTTACTGAATGTTTATGTGCTAAATACTACGGTAGGCATTTTGGGGAAGTAGGAAGGTGTTCAAGAGTCAATTCCTTTTCCCAAGTTCTTTACCTATTACTTGGAAGAGACAGATGAACATGTGAAACAATAGTAATAGCAAAAGATGGTTTGATTGTTTTTTAGAGTCCACAGTCTCTCATGGTTCGTCTCCCCAGTCTGAGGGTTTTGGAGGGGTGGGGGGTGGGAGATTGGGTGGGCCTGGTGGTGGGTATTATGGAGGGCACATATTACATGGAGCACTGGGTGTGGTGCATAAACAATGAATTCTGGAACACTGAAAAGAAATTAAAAAGATAAATAAAATAAATTTTTATTAATTATATAAATCATATTATTATATATTATTATTAATATTATATATTATTATATTATTAAATTATATTAATTTTATAAATTAATTAATTTATTAAAAAGAGACTTCACTAAAAAAAAAAAAAGATGGTTTGAATGTCTGGATTCAATGTAGAAAGGGATACAAGTAAGTGGAAAGTGGAAAAAAAAATCCATTTTACTAAGATCTTTGGAAAGCTTGGAGACCTGAGATAAGCTTGCTTTGAAATCTGGGAAATAAAAAATAGAATAGCAATGTGCTTTGTTGAGGAGAGGGAAATTTTCCCGTCAAGGGTAAATGTTTGTTTTAGCTTGGGTTCCCCAGATAAGTGTTTGAGTGAAGTGATCACAGGAAGCCCCAGTAGAAGAGTGGAAATTAAGACAGAGTAGGGAATGAAGGAAATAAACATTGTTATTGAGCAAGTTACTGCTTTGACAACCAGAGGTCAACCCTACAATATAGTATGCACTTCAGAGGGGCCAGGAACCTGGGATATATATTCTCCAGCCCTCATAAATCAGTGGTGGAGGGCTGTTCCACACAGGTGTTAACTGCCTAGAACTTCTGGCTGAGAGAAAGCCAACAGGCAGAGAGGTCACAAGTTTGTGTCCTAGGATCAGCGGCATACCCTGAAATTGCACACCATGGGGAGATTGTGGAGGGGGTGTGTGTGTCCTACTTTTGGAGCATGTGTGGGGAAAGAGTCCTGTGGAGGCTCTCAGGCTTGGCATTAAAAGTATTCTGATACTCGGGGGGCGCCTGGGTGGCTCAGTGGGTTAAAGCCTCTGCCTTCGGCTC